>JAUEJL010113806.1:0-12332 GCA_032274825.1 Drosophyllum lusitanicum | reverse complement strand
TGATCTTATATTACTGAGCCTTGTCTGTTCCTGAGAACACAACAAACCAAAATCAGTATCTGATTCATAAATATATACCAAACATATATTTATATCTCCATTGAACATACACAACATGCTAAGTTTACATAAGAATGTACATATAGCATATAGCATCAAAGAATGCAAACAAACATCAAAATCCACAAAAACCGCGGACGCGTCGCGTCCAAGAAACAGACGCGTCGCGTCGAAGCAAAATATCGGATTTCACAAATCCGAAGCTCAAACTGTCGGATTTTGAGTCCCGGATTTCCACTATCGGATTCTCGATGTCGGATTTCACTTAACGGATTGTCAAGGTCGGATTTTGGGGTCTCGGAATGCATCCATCGGATTTCATCATCGGATCTCCAAGAATCTGCCAAATAGCGGGGACGCGTCGCGTCCGTCGAAAACCTGCATCATCTTCTTCAAAAATCCAGCCGACTCAACTTACCAAAATCCAATATTTCCAACTGATATCGATTAAAAACACATCTAAAACATGTATAGGCCTCATATAACATGTAAACAACAAGAACTCATCAAATCCTTTTAAAACACCAAATCATGTAAAACCCATTTGCCAAGTTTACACATAAGCTTCAACAATGGTGTTTTCATGTTACAAGCATAAACTTAACTGCAAATCATATCAATATAATCATAATCATACAAGAAACATAATCTTACCTCTAGTTTGAATTAATAAACACCAAATCCTTTCTTTCAAATTTCAAGTTTACTTGCTTCGTTATTCTTTTTCTCAACACATGACACACACTAGCAGATACAAAATGAGGAGGTGTTTCCATGCTTACTCATATAACCCACGTACACATGACACAAAACACAAAGCAGGAGGTGCCATTTCATTAATCCATGTTTATCTCCTACCACATGCATGCATACGTACATACATATACATATATATATATATTAATCAATATATATTAAACTTATTTAAAAGTTAATCACTAATAATTAAGTAACCATTTAATCAGTTAATAATCACTTGGAAACTTACCAAAGCCTATGCCACTACTAGGCCCAAAGTCAGGATGTTACACCACCACCATCACCACCTCTTTTTTCATCTTCAATACATGTGACAAGTTATCAGCATAACCACCATGACTTTAGTCATTAACACCGCCAACGACAAAGTCCCAATTGAAAATTGTAGAGGTGAGAAACAAGATAGTAGATCAAGACCATAGAGGTGATAATGACGATTAGGGCTATGAACCACCGGTAAAAAAAACTAAATGTGTGTGAGATTGTTCTAAATTGAATTTGGGATATGTTTGTTTGTTTTTCTTATTTTTGGCCTAATATTATGGCGGTGGTTGTTGTATGGCCCGAATCGGTGAAATGGGTTGACTTGGGGTGGTGGCCGAAGCCAGTGGTGGTGTTGGGAGTTACCGAGAGAGGGGGGGGGGACGTAAGTAGGTGAGAGAGACATATTAGGGAGATGGAACTTTCTTATAAAATTAAATGTGAATTTAGTATTAATAAATAATAAACAATCAATTGAAAATTAAAGAAAATTAAATAAAGTGAGGGTGAACGTTATTTTGGTCCTTTAATGTTTGGAAGGGACCAAAATTGCAATGAAATCGGGTCAACAAGGACTGGATCCGTAAGTTTTCGGACCCGGGAGTAAACTCGTAAGTTTCATCAAACCACATGACCTTAATTGTAATTTACTCTAAAAAGTATCTATTATAATATCTATCAATGTGTAGAAATTAATATTCAAAAGTCGAAACTATTGGAAGATAAACATTAAATTGAAAAACCATTATGTTTGCACAAGATTAGGTGAATTAAAAGATATTTAATATTGCTATATATATATATATATATATATAATTTAAAGTGAGAGGATACATGCATAAGATTTTGTGGAATAAATTTGATATTTTTATAAAAAATGTTGCTCTCCAAATGAGTTAACTATTCTATATGTAGTATTTTATAGCCAGATGTTATGTATTATGTGTGTAACATATATGGCCACCGTAGGCAGGTGGTTAGATTGGACATGATACCACTGTTATAGATTTGACATGGTATCGGGGTTTAGTGGGCGTAAATTGACACGGATTTGGGATCCTAGCATAGCACAAGACCAGTTACGTACAACTGGGATCCGGGGCCTAGATTTATGTATTTAGTAATATGTATGAATATATGTTTAGTTGCACGTGTCTAGCGGTATGTATACCTTTACGCTCATATGTGTGTTTAGCCTGGTTCACATTATTTTGTTAATGTTTGCACAAGCCATATAGTATGTGTAAGCGTAGTAGATCTCAGTATCTTTCTAATAATTGCTTAGGATTGTTAGTTTACCTCTTTTACAGGTACTTCTTATTTAGTTATGGGGAAGGCTCTAGTGTGCGGTTGACAACTCAGAACACAAAGTTTAGAAACGAATGTTATTAAATATGCTTTAAAATCATAATTATGTTTTTTAAAGTGTTCCGCTGTGAATGTTTGAACTAACCTCAAATAACGGATGTTGAACAATAGTATTTAGTTATTTATTGAATTAGTGGTATGGGTTACAAAAATGGTTTTCAAAATCAGGCAGTTACAACATATCTGTAGTTATATGCCGAACATTCTTTTGATAGCCATGATACCATTACCTTGTCCACATATAATCGATTTAGCACATGGAATTGAAAGTATTTGGAGAATTTATAGGGGTATTAAGTCATGGACTTCGTTTATACTCGAATGCTCTTGACTTAGCTTTTCTTATGAATATTATCACACTTTGGTGATTCTTAAGTTGTTAACAAAGATTTATATATTAAAAAAAACTCAAAAGACAAGAAAAGAACAAGAGAAAGAGTGCTTCAAATATTTATCTTATGGTATATTCTTGAATGCGACATTAAAATAAAAGGGCACTTTTATAAAAGATATATGGTGACACAAATACAACGTAAGTTTTATATAAAATTGGATTATATAACTTCATAGTGTTTTTTAAGGCAAATTATCAAGAAATGTAACATAAATATCGAAATTTGTCCATATAGGTAATATCTAATTTTTTTGACCAAGAGAGGATTCAAAAATTTAAATTGTAAGAAAAAAGACAACCGGTTACTATCATAGATGGTAAGCGGTTAAAACTAATGGCGTGACAAATTTTTTATATTAGGCCAAATTGCTGAAAAAAGTAACATAAATGTCAAAGTTTGTCAATAAAGATAGTGGTCAACGATACTGGTGGCAGTACACTTGAAGAACCTTACCTTTTTTCATCATCATTTTCAATTGTTTGGATTATTGTTCTTAATCATCAGTGTATAGCCGACTAAAGACTTGTTTGTGTATGGGTTCTTGAATGTTCTTGTTTTTCCAAATTTTCTTTTTTCATTCATCATCTCGTTCTTCCAACTCATAGATGGTTTATGGTTGTTTCGACGGTGGCTCATATGGATCAATAAGAACATCTTGAAACGATAAAAAAAACTAAACTTATTAAAGAGGTTAATTATCAAACATTACCAAAATAAAAAACGACAACTATGACTTGGCGATGAGTCGAGGACATGAATTGTCATGTTACCATTTTTGTTACAAATTAAATTTTTCCGTCATTTTTTGTCTTAAAAGTTAGACATTATCTTTATTTACAAATTTCAAAACATTTAACTTGCTAATTAGGCGGTCATAAGATAATTCAAATTATCATATTCTATTTGTTAGAAATTAAAATTTAAAATACTTTTAGGTCCAGTTTGTTTGGCAGAATTCGAAGGAATGAAATAGAATTGAAACGCTAAACTTGTTTATGAACGGAATCTCATTCTTTGGAATGTTTAGGCTGCGTCTAGCAAGAGAAACTTTTTCTGTTTTTCGTTTTCTGTTTTCTATGAAAAATGATGGATTTTCCATTTTCTGAAAAAAATAGAAAACATGTTTAGATGAAGGGGTGAAGTTTTTCTTTTTCAGAAAAAAATAAAAAACATGTTTGGTTGAAGTGTTTTCTTTGAAAAAGTTGTTTGAAAAATTATGGGAGTTTGAAAAAATTGAGGAGTTTGGGAAAATGTGAAAAAGTGAGAGAATTTTCTGTTTTCTTGGAAAAATGTACAAGTAAACGTCTTTTCTAATTTTCAGTTTTTTAAGAAAAATTTTCTAAAAAAATGAAAGATTTTTCTAAAAGTGAACGCAGCTTTACATTCCAGTAATAGAAAGTCTATTCCATAGATAAGTTCGATAAAATTAAAATCAGTTCCATTTCTTTAAATTCTACGAAACAAACATAACCTTATAATCTAAAATTTAGTCCTTATCTCTGCTAATAAATTATGATATTGAGAAAATTATTCACATGAGAGAATATGATGAATGTTTTAACATTTTGAGATTGACTAGCATGATATTTGCGCAATGCGACGGTAACGAATAATATCTATTCGTTGACATGTCCGTTTTTAAGACATAGGGAGTATGATATTCATGTAATATGATGACAGCGAATAATTTTCGTTTGCTGACATGTATATTTTCTTTATCCTTTTCATTTCTTTTACTTTTTTGTTCTCCATAATTGAAAAAAAAAGATTATGAAAATATTTTTCTAATAATTAAGTTAATTTATATTAGCTTTGACTTTTAAAAAATTTGTATTGACTTTGATTTTCTTAAATATGTAAAATTTAATTATTAAAATAGAATATAAAAATCTTATTAATTATATCTAATAGATGCTCAAGTTAGTTTATATGAAAAGTAATTTTAAAACAATTAAAATTTAAGAGTTTAAGAAAAAAATCTAAATATTTTATAATATAGTATAGATATTTGATATTAAAAATTTCTCAAAAATATATTTAAAATTCGCAAAATGAAAATTATTGTATTTCATTTCATGTGTATCCCAAGAAGAAACATAAAGGTTGGCAGTGTAGGCCTGGCCGTTTCCTGATGCAATTCCGATAGTTGGTGTGGTGGATCCAGCGCAACACCACTGGACGCCGCCATTATCATCCATTCTTCTTACGCAATTCGCTTTACATTTCATCAATCCTACCCTTGGATGCCATCATCGACCACAACACCCCCGATTTGATCGCCTTAAGGTTAGCCATTTGATCTCCATGCCCTAGTTTCTTTTATCTTTATTCGCCAATTCATCGTTGTATTTGATCTGTGTTTGTGATTTAGGTTACCGTTTTTGGGATTCAGGGTTTATTTACGTGCACTCATACATAATCCAGCAACTAATTCGAATGCGATCGTTGAAAAACACTTCAGTTTTTACGAAACCCTAGAATTATGTGTATACACGTCTAATTTCAGGTTTGTTTATACCCTAATCGCTTGTCAATAGTTTGCCATATCTTTATTCTTCAATTTGTTTGCTCCTTCAATTTCAGGGGAAAAAGGGGTTGTTTTCTAGGAGCCGAGTAAAATGGGGCCAGTCTACTATATATTAATTGCATTGCCTTGCACGATTGGGGCAATTGCTTTGGCGCTTCTTCATATTTACAGACATCTTTTGAATTACACTGAACCAACCTACCAGCGATTCATTGTCAGAATTATTTTTATGGTTCCAGTAAGTCAATTCTGTTTATTTTGTTTTCTTTCTGAACAATACTTTATTTTGTATTATCTAGGTCTACGTTGTACTTGTTTACTAGGGGAAATCATGTTGCAGCTTGAAAACTAGTACCTATATGACATGCTGTGATAACATTATTATTCTGAAACTGGTGGGTTATCATGCTCCTTGCTATGATCTTGTCTCAATTAGACTATACTTTCCCATTGATGATAAAAACCTCTATTCTTAGGTCCGATGTAATCTAATGAAAAGAGCGCATATTACAAAAGGAATTTGTAACAAATGCTCTTGTGATTTTATAATTCAGAAATGTGTTGGTACTGTTAGAAGACAAAAGTTAATCTTCTGGGTAAATGAAGCTAGCAACAATGAGCAATTTAGTTCAAGAAAAGACGGATGCCTTGCAACTACTGAATTTTACAATTTAGATATGCACATGATACAAGCAAGTCATTTACAAAATTAATAGTTTAAACTACTAAGTTTTAATTTGTACGTGCATATTCTTTTTAATTTGCCAAGTGTATGAGCCTTTTAGATTATGATTCTCCCATTTCGTCACTTAATATTATTTTTAAGGAACCTTATGAAAATGTTAAGTAGAAAACGAGGCTAGCTTTTGGCCAATGAGGTTTCATCTCTATTGTTTGCTAGTGCGATAGTTGTTTATGTGCGTATAAAATTGTAGAGTGTCTAATATGCTGGTAGTGTTATTGATGATTTTTTACTTGATGTCTTCCGGATGTCAATAACGTGTTGTTAATGTGCATGTTATATTAGTATCATGTGTTATATGTATGCTATTACTTTTGAGGCACCAATATTAATATTAACTGATAAAAAAAATGCTTTGATAAAGGGATAGTATCTCTCTTCTGCAAAGAGTACTCTAGTCGTCGGATGAAAGGGGTAACATATAACGAATGAAGAAATTGTTACTGGAACTACTCTGTGAAGAAGCTTGCACTTCTGTAACATAAATTCCAAAGTTTTGTTTTTTTATACTATGACAAATTTGATATTTTGTTAATCTTATGAGGGTGTCTTTGTTGATGAAAACATAGAGGTTATGAAATCTGTTTGATTATTTTGTTCATGATAGATTTAAGCAGCGGTAACACTTGAAAATAATATTCTCAAGCTCGTTCTACAAAAGAAATGTCTTTGATGTTCAAAAGGTTCTCCTCAGGCCCATCCTACTGAGTTATTGTCCTGCATCCGCAATTATTTGACATCCTGTAATAATAATTTTTTAATATTACTATCATCATCAGTATGGTCTATTTTTGTTACTATTATGAGAAAAAGAAAAGCTTTAAGCTGCCCGATATATCTATGTGTGCAAGAGATCAAATTTATATTTGGCTAGGAAATAAAGTTGTTACCCAAGATTGCAGTAATTTTAACTTACTAATAATTTGTTTTTACATAGCCTTTATCACCACGTCATGAATCACATATATGGTTTTCTTGCACAGGCAATGACTTTCGTTTATTATTCTATACAGGTCTATGCGTTGACATCCTTCTTGTCACTTATATTCAATGAGAGCTCAATTTATTTTGATTCTGTTCGAGAAATGTGAGTATGTGATACTTAAGTTAAATACTTAAATGAGGCTAAACCATTTGTCAATATGTAAATTATCTCCATTCTTCTTTAAGCCCTGGTTGTTTTAAGTTCATTTATTTTCTCTTCTAGATTAACTTGTATATATATATTATATCTTTGTTTTTCAGATATGAAGCATGGGTTATATACAATTTTCTGTCACTCTGCCTGGAATGGGTCGGTGGGCCAGGTGCTGTTGTTTTAAGTCTTACAGGCCGTGTTCTGAAGCCCAATTGGTGTTTAATGACGTGTTGCTTCCCTCCAATTCCTCTAGACGGGTGAATTTTATGTCTGAAACTTATTATTTCTGTTTATTTTTAATATCTTTTTTATCCTTTATGCAAAGCTGATTATGGCAGGCGTTTTATTCGGAGATGCAAGCAAGGGTGTTTGCAATTTGTGATTCTTAAACCGATCTTGGTGGCAGTTACAATTGTACTTTATGCAAAGGGGAAATACCAAGATGGAAATTTCAGTGCAAAACAGTCGTACCTATATATCACAATCATATATACGATTTCATACTCTATGGCATTGTATGCATTGGCCTTGTTTTATGTTGCATGCAGGGATTTACTCCAACCATTTAATCCAGTTCCAAAATTTATCATTATCAAAAGTGTTGTCTTTTTGACATATTGGCAGGTATCATCTTTTTAACCACTTTTTTAATCTTTTATTTACACCTGATTTTCTAATTTCTTTTTTCTGGGTATATGGCATTAAATCGCAACTTACTTTATTCTCTGGTGTGTTTAGGTAATACACTTTTTTGTTCTCGTTTTGGTAACCATATGTCTAAGTCGATGTGCTAATTTGGTAATGATGACTGGCTGAACCGGTTAAACTTTACTAAATGTCACCAAGATACTTTGTGAACTTTTTCTATATGGTAATTATAGTAATTGTACCTTTTTTGTCCTGTTTTGGTAATTATACCGAGTTGTTGTGCAAATTTGGTAACGACGACCTGCTAAATTGTATGTTAATGTCACTAGATACCAACCTAATTTGCTAACTAGTTCATTTTGGTAGTGATACTATTTTTTCCGATCTGCTTGGTAATTACATACTATTTTTTTATAATAATAATAAATATAAAAAAATAATAAAAAAAAATAATAATAAATTAGTAACAAACACACTCACATGGGTATAATAAAAATAATAAATATTGTAAAATACTAAATCAGATCTGAAGAAAAGTATAATTACCAAAATATACAAGTCAGCGAAAAAAGGTTGCTATAGTGACATTAAAGTTAAATTTAACACCTGTCATTCTTACCAAAGTAGCATAGCAACTCAGGATGATGACCACAGCAGTACCCAAAAACGTATAATTACCAAATCACACCAAAGACAAAAGTATGTCGTAAATTTATGACATTTTCCCTTCTTTTTATTAAAAACATAGTTGATTGGCTATCTTTGCTTCCAGGGGGTTTTGGTTTTCCTTGCTGCAAAATCTGGACACATAAAAGATGCGGAAGAAGCTGCTGAGTTTCAAAACTTCATAATTTGCTTCGAGATGCTTATTGCAGCTGTGGGTCATCTTTATGCATTTCCGTACAAAGAATATGCGGGTGCCAATATTGGTGCTTCTCGTGGATTTGGTGCTAGTCTTGCACATGCTTTGATGTTGAATGATTTCTATCACGACACAGTTCACCAGGTCACATGATTTTATTTTATCTTTAATTTTTGTAGAAATGGCAATTTCGATCCATTCACTTTCTAATGGGTCGATTCTAGGCGTGTAAACAAGCCGAGCCAAGCTGAGAGGAGCCCGAGCTCAACTCATTTAACTTGAGAGACCTCGAGCTTGGCTCATAAGTCAATTTATAGGCTTGAGCCCTGCTTTTTTTTACGTATATTTATATGAATAATTATTTTCTAAATATAATTGTGACTAGAATTATATATGATAATATTTATTGCTTAACATTTTATAATAATAATAATAATAATATTTACATTATTATATTTACACAACTAATATGCTCATTTAGACCTGCGAGCCTGATTATACACAACAACTAAGCAACAGGCTCAGCTAGTACAGGCTCAGCTAGAAATGAGCTTTTAACAAGTCTAGCTCTAGTAGCACGCGAATTATTGGCTTACTTACACCCTTAGCTGATTTAAGTTTACCAAATACCTTCAATTTGTCAAGCAAGTAAAATCGAAGAAATTCATTTACAAAGAAGCGCTTCAAAAGTCACATAGCGTGTGTTATTAATGCTATAAATCTATGAAATCATTTTATTCAAAAAGTACCTAATTATTGAAATATTATTATTTTTTGAATTATATATGACACTAATTTATATGTGAATCCTTTTCTTTTAAAAATGATTTGGGTCGACCCTGCCTGCTTCCAATTTTGCTGAACCTAATTTCATTATCCAAGAGCAGGTTTGGTAGCTTAAGACTATAATCACTGGCTTGTTTCACTTATTATTGTTATTACCAAATTTTCATTTTGCAGTTCGCACCGGCTTACCATGATTATGTACTTTACAACCATAGTAACGATACGGGGGATGAAGGTGCAAGAAAGTACAGGACAAAGACATTTGTCCCGAAAGGTTCCGAGATGGAAAACGTTAGGAAAAATAAACAAGTGTTTGCATCAAACACACCCCCAAACGGCACTAGTCCTGTAGCAAAACCAGAGGCAATGAACTCTTCATTGTTATCAGAGGTCTCTAATTCGACGTCTACACCATATGATTTCACACTCATTGACATGGATGTTCAACTGCCTGGCGATAAGACAAATGGGAAAAAGTGATAAAGAATACGCCCTCGACCCTACCACGATAACACTTTTGGTCCGTTTTCTTTTTCTCTAAGGTAGTTTTCTTCTCACGGTGTTAGGATCTGTACATTTAGTGAAACAGTGTTACGTTGATTTGTATGTGCGCGTATTATGTTGTACATGCAATAACTTGACTTGGTTGTGTGTCGTTCATACTTAATACAAATCGTTTATACATTTGGATTTTAGAGGTTCATAGGACAGGATATGTTGATTATTTGTCTTTCACAACAACAAAACCGAACTGACTGAACCAAACGAATAGAGTGAACATTTTCTACCCATACCCAAAAGCCCAATGGCCAGCTCGTTAATCGAACCGAAACCAGACCGAAGTACTTTGTCTGGTCCGGTCTTAAGGCTCTCGATTTAGCAAATTTTGGATTTCCATTAGGTTATGAGCAGGCCATTGGGTTTTTTGGTATGGATCGAAAAAACTCGCCCCTAGTTTTCATATCTTCTAACTTGCTCATACCTTCAAAACAATAACTAGGAGTGTCCTTTGGTTCTTTTTGGGTTTCAGTTAGTTCGGGTTAGTTATTTTAATTTTGAGAAGTTACTAGATAACTGAACCGTATTAATATTCGGGTACAAGTTACGGGTTAAATTCAGGTATGGTTCGGTTATATGTCAATCGGGTATAACCGGATTGAGTTGGGTTTTTTGTTAGGCATTTTTTAGCCCATTCTTTTTGTTGTTGAATTAACAATCTATTACAGCACTGCAGCAGTTCAAACATTATTGTCAACTTTAACAATAATACATAATATTTTATGCAATTTCTAATGAAGTTGCCATCAAATAATCAAATTGAGAACTTAACGAAACAGGTGATGATTCATACACAATAAAATTATTCACACATAACAATTCTATGCTTCATCAACTTGTACTATATGAAGTTTATAGCTTGTACCTATTGTGTATGAACAAAATTTGTTGTGTATAAATCAGCTCTGTAACAAAACTGCTATCAACATATTAAGGTACCAACATACCAAATTGAGAAACTAAACAAAAACAAGTAGAAACATAAGCAAATGACAGCATAACCATAAACAAAAGCACCAAACTAGATCCTTACCTTCGAAGCTTTCATTTCTGGACTTTTTGTGCCGTAGATCCAAGCCAGTGATTAACACCCGAGCTTCTGCTTGCATGTTTTAGTAAAGGTATCGGAAATCGATTGCAGCAAGTTAACTAGATCTTTTAGTTTCTACTTGTTTGAATAGGTTCAAAAATCGGTTGCAGCTTGCAAGATGCAGACGGAATTATGGAACGAAAAAGGAAGTCATTAGTCGTGGGGGTTTGTTATGATTTGAGGAAAAGGTTGAAGTTGTACGTGGATAATCGGTAATGATGAGTTTTCTTTAAAAAAAATTAATCTGGTAAATACCCGAATTCTAATTATACAATCCAATACCCAAACTGAAACTAAAGCGGGTAAACCGAATAATCGAAAAATGTTTATCCGATAACTGATTAACCCGAATTGAACTACCCGAATCTTTATTGGTTGGTCGGGTTTTTTTTTGACGGGCCTATTTTGGGTATGATTTGTTAGGAGCTTGTTGGAGCTCGAAGTTTTTTGTTTGAAAATCAAAGTAGTTCTTTTTGAAGGTTTTTGTTTATAAAATTACATAAATACCCTTACTTAATTATGTGAGTTCTTTTTTCCAGTTTCAGCTATTGGTTACCAGATCTGTAACTACTAGTTATTTCTATCAAACACATCCAAAGTAACACTTTTTTGAAATGGTTTATATGTTTGAGATTTGCAACTTTTTACAATTTTAAACCAACTTTATTATATCTTTACTCGTCTACTTTCTTCAAACCAAGACTAGCTAGCTACAGAATATTATGTGATTAGTCACTAGTGATTTGGATAAAAAACGGAGATAATATATGTTATTTTACATTATCCGGTTCTAACTATTAGTTTTTCTTATAAATACAAGTAATTAATAAAAGCTTTTATCTTTTGGCTCCAGCTTACAAATATTAGTTACAACTCTAATTATCAGTTATGTCTGTCAAACACATCTAAAATAATAGTTTTTTGAAATGGTTTTTATATATATATACCCGTTTTTCAAGTTCTCATCTTAAAAAGATGTTTTTATTTGATCCTGCATATATATATATATAGAGAGAGAGAGCGAGAGAGAGAAGTTTAAACGAGAACTATTTTTCATACGAGAACTGTTTTTAACCCTATTAATGACTCATTAATAGGGGTATTTTGGTAATTTATATATTTACACAACCGTGTATTG
>JAUEJL010113795.1:0-12333 GCA_032274825.1 Drosophyllum lusitanicum | reverse complement strand
TTGTATTTCCTAGAAGTATATGGTAGATTTAGTAAATATCCTTTGGGTATATAAACAATGTAACTCTACCCTAATTTCTTTGAAGCATTTCATATTCCAAAACATATGTGTGTTCTTAGTTCTCTGTCAATTGTTCATACTAAGATTATACATCATTATTGTATATTTGCAGATCATACAACTTTCCTCAAGTTTTAATTGTTTAACTTATGTCATTTACTAAAGACAAAGTCGAAGTGAAGAAATAGTTAATTCGTTAAACTAGAAAATTCAGCAGCCTACTAGCTTATCAGAAATATCTAACAAGTGTACTCATTGGTATCAACCTCTATTGTTTGTTGAAATGTTTCTTGGACTTTTAAGATAACATTCAAAGTGGAATAACTTCAAAAGGTAAATTAAAGGATGGCCGGATTCGATTCCATTTGCTTGAGCTCTAGTCTTTATCATGTGCACTCAGCATGCATGCATGACAATTAGTTATCATGCAAACTCTGGTACGGTGAAACCCATTGGGTAGTAGCCAAGAACATTCAAGACTCGTTTTCTTGATAATGGTGGTGTTTGAAGCTTGAAAAGGTCCAAGCAAAGCACAAGCGCTGATTTTTTTGCCATGGAGGCAGAGTATAAGTTTATGCAATTTTGTACATATAAGCTAAAATCATTAATCAAAATCTCTAAACGATACTACGAATAGAAAATTTAAATTTTAAAGAATTTACTTACTTGATAGCTCAATGCAGTCTAAAGTTCTTTGATGATGTCTTTGATTGTTGGACGTTTATCCTGAGCCTTCGCTAAACATTTACATGAAATATTTAAAAATGTGTCCAAAGAATCTTGACTTGCTCCTATTTTCAGAATACCTAAGACTTCATGAGCTTCTTTCATTATTTCCGAGTCAACCATTTCCCCGAGTGTTCCCTGTTTGAAGTGTTTTCGTGCAATAGGTGCAAGCCCCTTTGTATCTTTTGATCTGTAAGCGTAATCATAGGCCAATTAATGTTCCAGATATAATTTCAAATAAAACTACACCGAAAGAGTAAATGTCTGATTCTTCTTTCAAAGTGCGGTGCCTCTCATACGCTGGATCCATGTATATAGATGTGTCTGCGATATTATTTGTAAGGATGGTACTCGCAAATTGATTTGTAGGGTTGACTCTGGATAGCCCAAAATCAGCAATCTTGGCCTCTCAATTGTCACCCAACAAAATATTATCACTCTTTATATCACGGTGTATTATGCTTTCTTTATTCTCCGTGGTTGAGTGAAGGTAATCTATTCCGTAAGCAATATCAAGGCACATTTTTATACGTTGTGACCATATAAACTTATTCTTATTGTTTGTGCTTGTTAAATAATCATCCAGGCTTCCCTTAGCAACAAATTCAAAGACAAGAATCATTTCAGAATCCTCATCACAATACTCAAGAAGGGAGACTATGTTGGGATGCTCGCATCTACTAAGCACATTAAGTTCCTTAAGGAACCCTTCTTTTCCTTGCTCATCTTCTCGAATCAAGATCCGTTCTATTGGCTACAATCTCACGTTTCCTAGGCATTTTATATTTGTTCATGCTCTCTAATTTCGAGGAATGATTGCGATCAAAAATATTAAGTTCTCCTTTATACACTTTGCCATATGCACCTGACCCGATTTTAGATTCTATATGAAAATCCTTGGTGGCAACTTTATCTCGGAAAGTGGAATCTTCAAGCGTTCGAGGTGATCCAAGGTTGCCAGCTGAGACATTAAATGGTAAGACAAAAGAATACTGTTAGCTATAGATGTAAGAATGGATGTATGAAATATTGAAATTGAAAGAAAAGTATGTTGTTTATACTTTGTTTATTCTTTTTTCTAGAATTTTAAAGAATTTATTGGCGCCACTCAAGAAAAGAAAAAACACATTATCTTGCTTGACGGGATTAATTAGCTGACACTTCTATAGTATTAATTTTAAATAAAAAATTAAAATGAAAATTAAGCCATAAAAATGTTTTAACAATCACAATTTATTTTTTATAGCCAACACCTAAACAGTTCATCAAGACGTAATTTAAGTGATATATCTTCAAATAAGTTGTGTTCAATAAAGTCAATGTAAAAAATATAGTTTTAAAATTTTAATATTCAATCACATGTGATTTAGTATACAATCACATGTGATTTGTAAAAGCATCACATGTGAATTACGAAAATACCACTCCGTCCAAAATTTTAAAATACAATCCTGACCATTGATGTAATTGATCCAACGGCTAAAATTAGTCCCTTAGAACTATGAATTAAGTATAGACTATATTGAATATTCTTCGTCTTCAAATATATCTTTTTATTATATATATGAAGATGGAAATATGTAAAGTTAGTGTTTTTAATGTAATATATTAAAAAAAACTAGGTTAGAGACCCGTGTTAAACACGGGTTGATTTTAAGTAATACATAAATAGTAAAATACTTTTAAAAAATATTTAAAGTTATTACAATAAGTGAATGAAATAAAAGAAGATCGATAATATAGCAAGTTGAATCAAAAAATAAATAATGTAATATCGTAGAAATAAAATCATAGTACAAAGTTCTACAAAAGTTCTTATTTGTATAATATTTATATGCCATTTATAAGAAATAAATCCAGATTACAATTTCTTAAATCCTTAAATCACAGTTTATTTTATTATGGGTTCAATCTAGTAATCATATGTATGACATTAGTATGTATGCTATTTTTTATTACTCTTTTAGAGAGATGCACCTATGTGATCATTCAAGAAAACAATGCAGACATTTTGTTCCCAACCCGCATTTGAAAACATAGACAAGGCATTAACCAAAGAAACACACGTCCCAAGCATTCCAACATGCTTCAGAAATAGAGCATGTCGTTCTATATATACCATTTTAGCATCACGCAACATTTCCAGTTGCCCATATTAGGGTCCATGTTTAATTCAGAAATACTTATGTGAATAGGTTGGCCTTATCAACAAACTATAACTTCCTAAATGCCTTAAAAACAATTACAAGGGTCACTTCATTAAGGGTAAATCCCATTTCTATGAATGAGTTAACATGCCCAATAGTAATTTTAACAATCTTACTTGCTAGTAATCTAAGAACAAAACAAATAAATGAATAATTATCTGATGACTAAATTCATGTATAAGAAACTGAAACTTTAAAATTTTGAATAAGGGTGCTGCTTATAAATCTCAATGTGTACAAAGGAACTCATGTTTTATGGAAATGCAACGATCTCCGTAGGAGAAGCATAATACTGGTCTACTACACCAATGTTAAACTTACTAATGGTCTAATGTAATGTCTGACTTTAAATTGCTATGTCTTAAGGGGGCAGAAAAAGGGAAATGAGCTTTTTCTCTAGAGTTTGAGCAGTGAATTTTGACACGTAAATATTCATTTATTTAGGGAATACAAAAAAGTGTTTTAGATATTTCACAAATAATTAAGCATGTCTAAAATCGTTGAACAATTATCACCTGCTATTCTTTGTTCATACTCCACAAGCAAATTATGACGGCACCGTCAAACATAAACATCTATAATTAAGTTACAATTTAGAACCAACTGGCCGGTTTCTAAGTAGTGTTTGTGTGCCAAATTTTACATTATAAATATATGACATTTGGAAATTAATAGTAGCAATTTGATGATATTCAAACAAAAAACCAAAATCACATTACAGAATCTTAGGCTCAATAATAAAATCAACATATACATGATTTTAGCTTCCACAAAAGAAATTGGTTAGAATTGTATGATATGAATAATGAATGAAGACCGAATATTTCCTTTCATCGAATCCATATCCTAATCCCTTGCTGATTATTCTAAGCTTGTGTTTAAACACCACTGTAAACACCAAATCTTTCTTAAAAACAACTCATTTGAGATCAATATAAGACATAGTGTTAACTAAAAAATGTAAAAGCAAAAGCAAAAGAGTTTTAGCTTCGGCATAGACACAAACCATATATTTAGTGATGATTTCATTCACTTTAAGCCTATTTCATACAACACAGCTATTTTAATGACCACAATCTTCACGGATAGCATAATTGAGGATTAATGAGAACTCTAACTAAATAAAAGGGACTTCTATATCAAAATCACAATTTAACATCTTAAAAAATCACGCTTTACATCATCATCTATAAGTAAATCAACAAAGTCATATTCAAATCACTTACCCATCCAATTTAAGTATGATCATATATTTTAGTAAACTATGTGTCATTCAAGGTGTGCTTTTCTTTAAAACCTTCAAACCACAAACCTCTCGATCATTGAAGCTTAAGCTCTATTTTAGAACCTCTTTTTGTCAAGATATCCAGAACACTCTTCCTTAAAGCATCCTACAAAATATACCAATAACAAATGTGTGAAAGATTATTAGATCCTAAACTCTAAAGTGAACCTATATATGAAAGAGTGGACTCCATATTCATTGACTTTAAGCAAAATAAAACTGATCCACAACTGTATATTTACTACTAATGCCTCAATCAGATAATATAGACATAAGTTCAAGGCACAATTTTCAAAACAAACATCCTTATATCCCTGAACTTATGAGTTCCTTTTTTTGTTTCTTATAAGGGAAAATGAATGCTTATGAGATAGAATAAAATAGGGTTGTTACTTGGCTTATGCACACAATGTGTTTGTTATTTTGCCTTATGTGCTTATTCTCAAAGTATCTACATTGTTGAATTGAAAGAGAATTAGTATTACACATATCGATCATTGAGAATGAAGTAAGAATAAAGTAGTAATAAATATAATTTTTCTTTATGAAATAATGATAAATATATCTCTGATTAATTTTAGATGATGGGTTCTTTTTTTTGAATTCCAGAATCAGCAACTAACATTCAAGCATTTGTTGTATTCTTTTCTTCTTTACTTTAATTTATGGGTTCTATTTCTTTTTCGAACATTAATCTTTAGGTTCAAGATTTTGAGTAAAAGTAATATACAGAGTTTGCAAAACATGAGGCATTGTTTAACTTTTAACAAACAATTATTTTGATGTATTAATTCCTTGTAGTTTACTGTTTAAGGTAATAAATTCACGGGTTCAATATTCATGTTTCTTTAGCTTTAATATTGGATAAATTAACTTGTGCTAATACTGTATTTTGAATCTACATTTGTTCTCTTCAAAGTGGTGAATTGTACCAGAATGTGGATTTATTTATTTTCATCTCTTTTCAAAAGTTCGCTCAAGACGACATTGTTAATTACCCAACATTTAGATGATCATACAACTAAAGATTCATGAAATACGAGGCTATCTTCTCATGTATTGACAGGAAGATTAGACACAAGAATGTTGTTCAATTATTTGGAGCATGTACAGAACCTATGAAACTATGCACATGATTGGTTTATCATTTTATCAATACTTTATTCCAAGACTGATATTGGTTATGTTGCTAATCTTGGAGTTTGTTTTTAAGTTGCTGTTGTGCTGTTTTTTTTATGATAAAACATTTTAGTCATTTTTTGATGTTACTCGTCTTGGTTCTACATTTGGGGTACTTTATCTTCAAGATCCACAAGCAGCGTTCATCTAAATACAAATCATGGCCACTCAAATCCCATTTTCATTCAAAATGAAGTGCAACAATTCTCTATAATTGAAGTGAATAGTAGATATTTAAAATGAACCTGCTGGAACACTATATGTGCACTTCAATATTTAGGACACATTTAATCAAACACATGGTGAGCACAACCAAGAATGAAAAAGACTACAAGCATTTAGGGTAATCAGATTAAGAAACAAAAGAAGCATGAAAAGAAAATGAAATCTCGACCAATTCTCAATTTTATGACCCCCAAAACTGATCATAAAAACACAAAAAGGGAAAATGAATCCAAAACAGGCTTGGATATACAAGTATTTGAAATAAAAATCAAGTTAGGAACACTTACCCATCCAATTTAATTTGGAGGAACCCTAAATCTGAAAATTGAAGGCCACCATTGCCTTGATCCAAAAGGGAATCAAATGCAAATTCAAGACGATCTCACCATGTATGCATAGATTTAATTTGGAGGAACCTTAAATCTGAAAATTGAAGGCAGCGGGCCACTATTACCTTAATCCAAGAAAAGCTTCAATATCGCCTTTTCCATCCGATGAAAACAATATTTATCATCGATTCAGCCTTCAATATCGCCCTTTACATCAGATGAAAACTAACAGGCGTGGTTCACAAAACGTATTTGAGAGTAAGAACAGGACAGGAAGAGGCGTATTTGAGGTTAAATCGAAAAGGGATTCAAATGCATGAGAAAAACGATGGCAAAATGTATGCAGCGATAGGAAGAGGGCAGAAGCAATTTGATTTAGCGAGGGGTTGTTGCCCGGAAGAAATAAAACAGGACACGTGGCAATACACCTGATGGGCGGGAAAGATAGAAAACGATGATCTAGGAAGGTAACACGTGTCCTCCATTTACTCTTTTATTAGAGTAGGAAGATTTAGCTAGTATGATTTGGTAACAAGTTTGTTGGTGTAGAATGCCCAATCGTATAAGACAAGCTTAAGTCTTTTGTGTAGAAGTCATCGGGTGAGTATCGTAACTGAAAATCGCCAACACCATTGCTACCTACGTTCTCCACCACCAACACTCAATCAATCTCTCCCTGTAAAACTCCATTGATCACCACCCACCAGCTAGCACCACTGCCTCCCATTTGCGCCATAGCCATGCTAGCACCACCGCCTCCCACTTGTGCCATAGCCTTCACCGACCTCCTGCATTACCTCCATCGCCTCCTTGTGTCGCCTAGGTGTGTGTTTATGTGTGCATGTTTTTGTTGAAATTAAATGAGTGTAAAGATGCACCGGATCTCTTGCTTCAGGGTTGGCTTCGTTTTGGGTTTAACATCATCGATCTCCAGAACCAAGTTTATGTATGATTTTGGGTTTATATTTGTGTTCGAATGTTTGTACTAGAGTTTGAGCTTGGGTTAGATTCATGTATATATCTAATTGCGTGTTTGCCCCTGCATATACAAATCAAGAGTGTTTAAGTTAATCAATACGGGTTTCAACTTGTGTTAGATTTTAGGTTGATCTTTTAGTTTGTTTTTGGTGATTGGTGTTAGATTTTGATATATAAATACGTCAAATATGTTTCTTTTGAATAGGTGAGAAGGTACCCGATGATGGTGTTAGGAGATGGTAGCGATATATAAGTCGAGAAGAAAGGTTTATAACTATGCTACTTTAATGACTAAATGTTATTTTTATTTAAATTTAATTAATCCAAATTTAAATAATAATTACTGATAAAGTTTTATTTTAACATGAACAAACATGAAAGAAAAATGAATAAATAAGAAAAAAGGGTGTTTGGCTTATTTAATCATGTAAAGAAGGAACCAATTATGTAAGAAAGTCGGCGATCAAGAAGGACCGACCCATAAAAAATGGTACCCAAAGATTAATCTGTAATTTTAACCAAACTACAGTGATAAATAATAATTAACTCTACTAGTAATTACATAAGTACATATTAAAAATCAAACAAAAGGAAATTTTTATTCAAAATAATACTTTATATATCTGATTATATAATAAATATTTTATTTTTAATTTTAAAAAAGTAAATACAAGTAGAACCGATGAAATTAATATCACGTAGCCCTAATTTATAACCTTTTGTGGATTTTTAAAACTATTCCTATAATCAAATTAAAATAAAATAATTATCAGTTTATTGCACATGTATATATACTAGTGTCATTAACCCGTTTACAGAATATATTCAACCTGTTTTGAAACTTAATTTGAGGATAAAATGATAAAACTTGGTTATGGATTAAACGGTTGAGAAATGTATATCGAACTAATTAATTAAGTTATAAAATTTTAAAGTATTACAAACTGATAACTCAAATTAAGGAATTCATAATTCCGTGCTATATGCAAACATTTCTGAATTATAAATTCAAGTTTGTAATATTTTTAAAAAATATATATATGAATGAGTGCAGTATTTCACTACAAGAAAAATGACTTTTTGAGGCGAATTTTTTTTAGACGACATGAGTCGCCGCAAAAGGCCATGTAGGTTGTTCAACGTTAGTCATTTTTCGTCGCAAATGTTAAAATTTTCTCCGTAAATAAGTTTTTGGCACGAGTTTTTTGCGACGGACTATTTAAGGCGACATGTCACCTCAAAAAGCCTTTTGCGGCGACAATGAGGCCTTTTGAGGCGACAATGTGTCGCCTCAAAAAGCCATTTTTCTTGTAGTGTTTAATACTATGAATCAAAATTTTGAACAGAAAACGATCTTATTTGTTAGTTGTCACTTAAATTGAAAAAACAATTTGACTTACTTCCAATGCTTTCTGAAGTTCTTTAATAATGAAGTCCACTGTTAGATGCTTGGCTTGATTTTCTTTTACATTGAGACATTGATATGCAATTTTTGAAAACGCGTCCAAAGAATCTTGATCTATCATTTCCCATTCATGCGTTTCCTCGTCCAAGACTTCGTGGGATGTGTTCAAGGCCCATGGCTTTTTCCGCTAAGTTAAGTGCATCATTGGCCAACCGTGCAAATAGGATCTCAAATAAAAGTACTCCAAATGAGTGAATAAACAATCCGTCCCTGTAACTATGTTTCTCTGCATTTGAATCCCTTTTGACCATCTTAGTACTAGCAATCTTTGCATTCCACTTATCATCCAAAAAAATGCTTGCGCTGGTCACGCATCTTTGTTTTATAAGTAGGTTGTCATTGGTGTTGCGAATGCAATCCAATCCATGTGCAATATCGAGGGAGATTTGTACTCATTGCTTCCAAGTAAGACAATTATTCTTTCTATTGGCACTTCCCAAATAATAACAGAGACTTCCTTTAAGAGGGTACTCAAATACAAGAATCATATCACTACCCTCCCAAGAAAATCCGAGAAAGAGATACTATGTTGTGATGCTTACAACTGGTAAGCATTTTAAAAGCTTCAAAGAACCATTTTGCTCCTAGTTCCATGTAATAGGAGATGCGTTGTATAGCCACAGTGAATTGTCTCTTGAGCAATTCACTTTTGTTAGGCCCTCCTTCAATTGTTGACGAACAACTTTTGCTATCTAGAGGACCGAGTTCCGTTTTATACAATTTCTCATATGGGTCTGAATATATCAAGTATCTTTTTGAAAACTTTTCGGTGGCCAATTCTATATCGCTGAGCGGAATCTTTAAGTGCTTCATGTTTTTCTCCTGTAACATTATAGTATAGTGTTATTCATGCGAATGATAAAATAAAAAGGAAACTGTATGCGTCCTTGTTGATCCTTTTTAGAATCGCAAGAAATATATCACTAGAGTTGGAAAATCTTGAACAAAAACTTAACAAAACAAATTATAATAAGAAAAGTTTATATCTTTCTATAAAATCTTCCAACTCAGCTAAAGACATATGTTAAAATCAAAAAAGAAGATTAGGAAAGAGAGTATGTAAATTACACATCTTTTCATTTAGTGAGTAAGACGACAAAATATGGGGAAATAATATATAGGCAAAAGTTCAAACGATAACTGTTTTTCGTAGGAGAACCGCGAGAACTAATCTTAGCCGTCCAATTCCTCCTCCTTCAATTGGATTGCCCACCCATGAATTCCTTACATGCACCCTACCACACTCAATCCCCCCACATTCTTCATCCATGAATTCCATCTTTCTAATCATTTGTGAACCGTTTTTATTGCGAGAACCAATCTTAGCCGTCCAATTCCCCCTCCTTCAATTGGATTGCCCACTCATGAATTCTTTATATGCACCCTGCCTCACCCAATCCCCACACACTCTTCATTCATGAATTCTATTATCCAAAATGAACGGCTAAGATTGGTTCTCGCGGTTCTCACAATAAAAACGGTTTTCAAATGAACCTTCTCTTATATATATATGCAAATCAAGCTTTTGCTTTGTCCTAATCATTTAATTAAGGTATATATTATGAAAGTTTAACACATGCATATTTACTTTATCTTTTAAAATTAACATGTTTTTAACTTCCATAATGTGGAGTGGTTTTAATTAAAAATGCCTATACTATATATGTTTGGGCAGGAACACCACTCGATCCTGCTTGGTGCGGGGTCGGTTGAGAAGAACCGTGAGTCATGTAATGCTGATATAATAAAAAGATGAAGAGGCGAGATGAGACCGCTCCATACATTGAAATTATTACTTTTAAATAGAAATATTATTATTATTATTATTATTATTAACAAATACATCTTGATATTGTCCCTCAACCCGACCATTATATGATAACTTATGTTGTTTGTTTGTTGGGGTGCCCCAATTCAAATGATCGAGATATATTTGAGTTGAAGTTGAACCACATATTTTGGATTTGGAATATGCAATTACCATTATAACCTTCCAAGTTGCATGCATATTATAAATGGGTCACAAGAAGGCAAGAGAAAAAGGCCAAATCAATAAAGCAAGCATAAAGGTGATTGATTCTGAAAAAAGCCACACACACATATATATAAATATGTTGTTAAATAAATATTTTCTAAAAAAATATATATATGGTAAACTTCCACCATTTAATTCAAGCGTTCTTTCAAACAGTAAGACATGTGAATAAGTGATGTCAATTAATGTGACATTTTATGCGACTTTCAAGAGCTATCTACAGGTGCCCTTCAAATATATTTAATTGCTTTTTCCCAAACTTAAATAAATAAAAGTAAATTTATCTTTTGTATTAAATTTTTTAAGAATATATAGCCATTTGCCATTGTATTAGAAGTTGAATCACATCTATTCTGGGATTGCAATGTATCCAAATTGGTAAAAAATAGATACAAGTCAAGTTCAGTCTTTAAATGGCATATTCAGCGGGGACACAAATCTTGATTTTAAAGGTGATCGATAAGAAGATGGTCTTCATTGGGTGTTATTTACTCGTACCTATGGTTCATCTATGAAAAGGTGTTCTCAACTCCTAGAATGAAGCTCAAAGTTCTCAACTCGAGTCAAATACATGAGGACTTCGTTCTTTTGGTTTAAAAAGCGGAGGAAGAACAGTACATTACGGTTGGTTGGGTTAATTAGTGTTGTAATCCCTTAACTCGTTTATATTCATAGTTTATCTTAGGTTATTGTTGTATTGCGTCTAACACCTTGTTAGCCTTGTCGTATTAATAAATTACTTATACATACTGGTTGGTGGTTGAAGAAATGAGTTTAAAGTGGATGATTATGGCCGGGTAGATTTAACTTTTTAAAAAAAGTTTATACTAAAATAGCTATTTGTTAACTATGGGTATGTTTGATAAACTAGTTTGAGTCGAAGCTGAAACTAATAGAGTTGAAGCTTTTATTTGTATTAGAGTGTTTGACATAATATAAAACTGTAAATAAAAAACAAAATTACTTGACGAATTTATGAGTAATTTTATTATAAAAAACTTTAGCTTCTTTCAAAACCTACTTAATTGAGTTTTCGTTTTCAAGGCTTCAACACCTAAAAAAGTTTTTTTCTTTTTTTAATTTTATTTAAAGCTGAAGCTTATTTTGTATCGACTAAAATCTCTAAAAAGCTTCTTACAATATTTTCAATGGAGAAAGATGATCGACGCTTGTATTTGTTTGTTTGTTAGTTTTTTTTAAATTATTTTCTTTCAATTTCAATATTTGCATGTTAGGCTAAGAAGTAAGAAACAAACCACCACGTGGGCCGAATGTGAGACAAAACATAACAACGTTGAAGGGGTGGTTTTTCTTATGACTGGAACTGTTGGGCCCGTTTCATGGGCTGATCACCATTATATGTAAAAAGAAAAAATGATGGTGAAATGAAAGAAAGAAAGAAAGAAAGAATACATGTCATCAAGCATATACGGTATTAGGTGTACTAGGTGTCATACAAGGTGGTTGTGAATTCAAGTCTCATGATGAGTGATTAGTTTTCTAAGACAAACTATTCGTTCTCTAAGCTAAAGTTCCGGAATGTGTTGGCAAATGCTGTAATTTCGATTTCAATTAAAATAATTACTAGATTTCCGAGGGAAAATAGGAGTGAGCTCGGTATCGGAACTGAATGAACCCGAAAGTATAAAAACCGAAATTATTCATTTCTTTGTATTAAATACTGAACCGAAAACTTATAACCGGTTCCGGTTTGGTTCGGAAAATTATTTATTTCTTTTTACCAAATACCGAACCGAAACCGAAGACTAAGGGGCCGTTTGTTTGCTGCTTAATGGAACCATTCAGCGCTGAATGCTGAATCATTCAGCATTCAGCGTGTTTGA
>JAUEJL010113784.1:0-12333 GCA_032274825.1 Drosophyllum lusitanicum | reverse complement strand
GAGTTCATATATGAGGAGCTATCTACAAAGATCAACAAGTCCTATGAGGAACAGCAAGGACGATCAGCTCTGATGAAATATATGAGAAGATTTATTGAGTTTATCCAAGAGCACGATCTTCAATTGGGAGCCGAGAGTAATCAACTCGAGGTGAATCTGCTCAGACCACTGCAAAACCATCCAAGTCTACAAACCCTAGAAGAGCTAACCGTTATTGATGAAAATCATCCAAGCTTTACGGGTCAAAGAGGTGTCGTCTTCATCAACCAACGTCGACGAATGATCTTTGTTAGGATGGTGGACATGATGGCATACTCAGATGGTACTCTAAAACTGCTGTTCCACAGACTCCAAGAAAGGGCTGATAAAGATCAATCAACTTTAAGTGAGTCAGAAAGGGCTGGGCTGATGAGGACAGTTGATGCAATTAAAAGGACGCTGGATAGCCGTCGGATCATAAGGAGGTGGCAGATGATGTTTGGGATTAGAAACAGATCTATTTTGTAATAAATTTCTTTCTGCATTTCAATCTTTTTATGTAATAGGCTTTCTCTCCATTTAGGGGGAGATTGTTAGTATTAAAAATGTAGAAAAGCCTTATTTTAGGTGTGGCCTATAAATAGGCACAAGGCCCTTGGCCATTGTAACTTTTCAAATCTTGGCAATTCACTAATTGAAAGATCGATATTCAAAGCCAAGGTGTAGGGTGTGTTTCTCTAATATCATCTTCTCTCTACATACATACTTGAAAGGATAATTGGGATAGCTTTCAATAATTAATAACTTCTACTCGTTTTCCTCATCTTTTATTTCACAACTTATTTTTAATAATGTTTTATAAAATTGGGTTGTTACAAAAAGTTTCCGTTTTTGCTTGGAAAGTGGATCGTCAAAGGCTCACAGTACGAGTAAAACGTGATGAAAGATGCATGGACTTACATTCACTTCTCTACCCAAGATGCTTAGAAAATGTGGAATCGGTGCTGCACACGATCTTTACATACCATAAATTGATTCTGGTTTGGTCGATCTTACAACGTTGGTGGGGATTGCATTTCCTAGGTGGGGGGATCTTTTAAAGAGTTGATGGTGTTAGCCAACCCCATATTGAAGACGTGGAATCGTAAGATATGGGAACTTGTTATTAGATCCGTTGCATACTTCATATGGAAGAATAGAAACTTGATAGTCTTCACGAACTCTAAAGCTCAAGTGGATTCAGTAGTGTTTGACACCCGGTTGCTTGTATTCTAGTGGTTGAAATATCGAGTCAGAAGAGGGTCACAATTTACTTTGTCAAAGTTATGGTGAGGTAAAATTTCCTATTTGTAGTCTAATGAATGTGGTCTTGAACCATCGGTATGTCCTTTCCACAACTTGTAGAAATGGTTTTGTAATATGGTTTTAAATAGATATATGCACACCTATGGGACTATTGAAATATAATAAAGACTGTTTGCCTTTCAAAAAAAATAAAACTAAAAGCATTTAAGTCTAAAACACCTTTATTTAAAAGTCGGGCAACAACTCACATAAATAAAACTTTAAAACAAAATTGTTGCACACACGAGCTTGTCAACTAGATCATTATCTCCGCATTTTGAAATAGCTTAAAAGGTTAAAAATATCCGATGAGCTATAAAGCTTAGTGAGCATCTTAAAATCTATCTCTTGTCAATATAATAGTAGTTTTACATTTATTTAATAATAAACTGTTTTTGCACAAACCCTTTTTATATAACATATATGGTTTCTTAACATCCCTTGATTTTATTACACAAGATCTCTTTTAACATTTATCATTTCATTATCATAATGTAACACCGCCTTTGAAAACAGTGAATTTAGTAAAAAGTTCGAGTTTTGAAACTGCGTAGGTCCATTTGTAAAGAGAATATTTCCATAACCTGTTATTTTAATAAATCAAACCAAACAAACAGCGGAAGTTTTCAAACAAAACTCAACTAACTAATATATATGTTAAACTCGCATTTGGCATGAAATATAAACAACTCAAAACTGCCAAATCCAACATCTCTAGGTGTTATTCTAACCACAACCGACCATATAAAAGAGTTTATAGTCATTACAAGAAGTGTTCCTCCCAAAAGATATGTACAACGACAACAGGAAACTCAATCTCACCTAACCACTTAATCTTTACCTGTAAAAGGGAAACAATACAACGTTAGCTATAAATAGCTAGCGAGCACAGACTAACATAAGCATCAATAAATCGAGCCACAACATAGGAATAAGAAATCAATGTCATCCTATCTATAGTGGAGTGCTGACAAGATCACTAGGTGTCATATCTCGTGGGATAGCTAGTCCAGCTCAACGACCCTGACTGGGGTATCAGACACAACCAACCGCGCTGGTGGGTAAGCATATAGTTGTCCACCGTGCACGTTACGGAGCCATAGGCTCACTTGGTCTCAGCAAGTAGCCAATTACCCCCCAAGTGTTAAGGAACGGTGGTCCTGTAGGACCTACGACCCGGAATGGACCCTCGAGTCACCGTTGATCCCGAACTATGACCCACAGGCCTCCTAGGATCCAGCCATCGGCTGACCTTAATTATATAGCCACAAGATGTCCGGACAATCACATACCACATAAACAACCCATTCCGGGTTCAATAGCATGCATGCATTTCACAACAAACTGATAT
The DNA here is from genome assembly GCA_032274825.1 of Drosophyllum lusitanicum. NCBI lineage: Eukaryota > Viridiplantae > Streptophyta > Magnoliopsida > Caryophyllales > Drosophyllaceae > Drosophyllum > Drosophyllum lusitanicum. The sequence continues at coordinate 9,659 of JAUEJL010113784.1, read as the reverse complement.
TAAGTATTACATATCATACCTCATGCACATGTATATAGATACATGTATAACATATCAAAAAACATGGTAATATTCAATTCTTGATCTCTATTGCATATCTGTGAATTTAAAGTCTACAACATATAGCTCATAATGCCGTTTGATTAATTAAATTAGTTAATTAACATTTAAATCCCTCTTTATTGAGACTCATGAAAGCCGGTACTCATCTGTACAGCTATAACAAACAAATATAATGCTCCGGCTTTTCTGGGTCGTCTGGTTCACCTATACACATCGTTTACATTTAGACATTAACACAACAAGTACTATAACTAAAACATTGGTACTAATCCCTCAATAATGTCCCTAATCTGTTAACTAAGTTAAAATATTAATCTATACACCAAAACATGAACAAAACAACAATTGTTTTTGTCTGCAAAGGGGCTTGCGCCACGACCCCCATGGCCTCGCGCCGCGAGGTTTGTGCTGTGCCAAAAACACAGCTTTTTGCACATCAAAGCCAATTTGAGCCATTTCAATTCCAATTCAACTTTAGTCAATTTTTAGTGATTCCTAACATCATTTAACACATGTAGGAGCTTCTTAACATCCAAAACACTCACTCGATTAATTCATACAAAATTCCAACTTAAATTAACCAAGAAATGTCCAATTTGGCCCATTCTTGAAATACAACAATTCTAACACTTCTAATCCATAATTCACACTTAATATGATTTGTATAAGCTATAAGAACTAATTGAATCAATAAAGATCAGTTCTTGATAACTTTTTCCATTTTTTTGCTATTTTTGACCCATTTGAACCAATTTCTTCAATTCAATCAAAACAAACATTCTAAGCTACAATTTGTGTTCCAAACAATCCATATGAGTTGTAGGAACTAATTTAGGCACTAAAAATCCATCGTTGATGGTTAATTTGATTATGACCCGTTTTTTACCTAGACAACCCAGATGAAAAACAAGGATGAAGAGCACTTCCAAGTGGGATGAAGATGATGAAGATGGAAGTAGGAACTTATTAGAAACACTAAACCACTTGAAGATCAGTTGATTTCCTCTTGGATTGTTTCTTCAAAGCTACAAGAACAAGGTAGAAGATGAGAGTGTTTCAAACTTGGGAGTATGTGTGTAAACGTTTGTTTATGTGTGTGTGTGGTTGAGATGGGGACCGACTTTGGTTCAATATTTATCCATGAGTGGTATTTTATTCCCCTTTTCAACTTACAACTTAACACTCGTTTACCCGTTTCAACTAACGGGGATATTCTCGTAATCCTTATTCAAAACCGTTTATTATTTTAATTATTTCACCTGTTATTATTATTATTATTATTATTATTATTATTATTATTATTATTATTATTATTATTTTTACAACTTCATTTAATAACTAATTTTCATATTTTATATTAGAAACCAGAATATATATATTTTTTCATTAATTTATTTAATTTAACATGCGTACCTATTTCACGCACGACTAGGCCCATTTGAGGATGTTACACATAATATCTCAACGTAGCTCTTTACCTCATACGACTTTTGTTATCATATACACTACCCATATATTTTCCATGTATACTTGTATTTTGTTCATTTACTTTATAATATTTATGAAATCACTTATAATGTATTTTATGAAGTATATTTGCTTTCTCGTCTAGATATGGATAGTCATCCATCCTCTAAATGTATCAGATATTATATTAATGTCATCTTAGTTATATAGCCACCCACCTTATGATTTTACTATGTATGTATGTCTCACTTATAATTTCTTGATATTAATACACATAGATATACTTTCTTTTATTCATTCCATTTGTTTATGCCATAAATAGTATAATATATCTACAAGTTCTATTTCACTTCACATCTTAAATATAACATGTCCAATAATACGGTTAGTAAACACTTTTATCATACTTTTATTCATATCTGCTTATATGACTTTAACATAAAGTCACTTATATAGACTTATTATGATTTCATTCGTGCATTCTTAAATATATTAGTACACTTCCTCATATTTCTTATAGTAATTATTAGATATACATTCTCATATAATAATAGTTCATGTTTATGTTCACAAATTCCAACTTCATATGTTACCCATAACCAATCTTGTGTCACCATATTTGCATAGGTTTACTAGTATATCATTCTTGACTTTTGATTAACACAAGGTATATAGTTATACTGTTTTATATCTACAAGTAACACTTTCAAGACACTAACCGGAGGTCCATGACTCATGTCTCCACTTGTCGTTCCTTGAGTCCCCAAAGACCTAAATAATGATAGTATACCAATCATACATCTGATCTAAAACATAAAACCAAACTTATAATCTAATAGAGGCCTATATGGTCTCTAACATAACCTGTGTCAACCTACATGGCCCGTGTTAACCTTACATGACACGTGTCCAAACCTACACGGCCCGTGTTGGACCTACACGGCATGTGACAGTCTACATGGCCTGTGTTCAGGCCACATGGCCTACATACACGGCCTACTAATACCTACACGGCCCGTGTTAACCCTACATGACCTTTGTCTATCTACATGGCTTGTGTTCAACCTACATGGCCTACCTACACAGCCTTCACATATCAACAAGGTCCTTATTAACCCTACATGACCTTTGTCTATCTACATGGCTTGTGTTCAGCCTACATGGCCTACCTACACGGCCTTCATATATCAACAAGGTCCGTGTTCACTTTAGAACAACAGACTGTTCTTCATGAAGAGGCATGTCCAACTCCCAAAAATCATCCAAAACTCATCTTAATCATAATTTAACAACATCAATTCATTACTAGATGATTACATAACTATGTAAACTCCAAATAACCTTAAATACATAACATGCAACTCATAATCATGTTAAATGGCTTATCTTAACTTTCTCTCACTAAAACCATATAACACATAATTTAAGATATTATAACCTAAATTTCTTGAGTAATTGATGCTATAATCTTGTTCATCTTCTTCTTTGAGCTTGTTCCTCTCTTACTCCATGCTCAAACCACCTTTAATCTCTAATTTGTGCACTTTCTCTCTCTACTCTCTCACACTAAGAACACACACTAAGTGTTTGTTCTGGTCACCACGCTCTCTCTCTCTCTAAAATGAGAGAATTCTAGACAAACACACACACTCACTATATGGTTTTAGGTGTTTAGTTACTACTTATAGTAACTTTGTAACACCTAAGGTTTGATTACCCTTAATTAAATATAAATAAATAAGTGTTATATACATGATGAGTTGCCAATATGAGATCAGATGTATTTATAAACTAGAGGAGATTAAACCGCCAAAATAAAAGCTAAATAACTACGGGGACCATTTTCTCAATATGGCCTACTTGTATATATACATATGGTTTTGTTCTTAAACTCTTCAAACTCACAGACATAAATACGTACATACTCTAAGGGGCTGCCACTTTTTCTTCTGATCTTTGATCACAAGAACAACTGAATTAAACACCTATTATCATCCATCTGTCCCTAGAATCAGCAAGGTATGAATTGTTGGTTTAGATATTCAAATGGGTCAAATGATTCAAATGGTTGAATCAAGGATCAAAGCATGTTATTTATGTTTAAATGTTTGGGGTGTAGGAAAACACCCCTCTACTGTAAAAAATCGATTAGAAGTGAGTATTGATTGAAATTGGCCGAAAACAGTTGACTGTCAGTCGTTTCTTCATAGACCAGGGAGAGGCACGGGCATGCCTATCTCCCCGTGACAAACCCTAGTTCATATGGTAACCCCGTGCTTTGGGGTACAGGAACAGGCATACCTGGTCAAGGCACGGCCGTGTTTGAGGAGAGGTACGCCCATGTCTGAGAAAGACACAGCTGTACCTGCAAGAAAGGCAAGGGCATGCCATGCACTGTTCAGTTTTTAGCCATTCAGTAGTATCATGTGTTTAACATATTATTGGTATATTACCTGTAGAAACTTATCGTAGACGCATTCATTGGATTATAATCATCATTGAACTGTTTTAGGATCTTACTTATTATAAGGTGAGTTTACTGAACTCTTTCTCATATATGCACAATGTGTAATGTTATATAGAAACATAATACTCATATGACAATTAAAGTATTATAAAACTTACTGCTTTGTACGGTAGAGCTCATATTAGCATTCAGCCTCGTGTGGTAATACTAAGATAGAACAGTACTATGGCCTATGTATATAAGTGTAATATCTTTATATGATCTTATACATGAGTTTATATGAATAACTGTTTGGCTTACTCACTAAACTCTTGTAGCTTATCAGATACTATTTTCAAATGTTTTACAGGCGCAACAAAGGCAAGGGCAAAGCTCTTGTTTGACCACTGATTTTACAAATCTTTTGGAAAACTTTAATGTATCTCTGAGTATATATAAAACCTCGATAGTTCACTTCAGTTGTATATATGTGTGTATCTTTTGGAATGAACTTGGTTTTTATATCAGAATACGCTTCCACTTGTTTCTCCAACTATATGTGAATCTTTTGAACAATCTTTTATTCAAATTTTAGTTTTATAATTTTGGGCATTACAAACTTTCCCTTATTAGGTATATTATACTCCTTTTCAACTTAGAACCTATTCATATTATAAACTTAATCTTTTAAACTTGTTTTTCTTATAAATTTATAGTTTGGCCAAAAAGGTCAATCCTTATTACTTTCATCTCATAAATTTTCTTATCATATATATAATATAATATTTTTTGGGGTGTTACACATAATTATCAATATTCAAAAGTACCATATTGAGGTACTCAAATGTAGTTCAAAACTTTTTAATAACTTTCCTCAGTTTTCTTGAATCTCCAACCATCCTAAATATGGTTAACATAACAACATATGCCTTATTAGAACACAAAACCAAACTTAAAATCTGAAGGCGGCTGACGTGGGCTCCGACGCAGCTTCCAACACTCCCTTTTCTACTCGTGACATACACACCTTGTGTCCAACTAGGGCATGAGTGGGCTGTTCACCTTTGAAACGGCTTGTATCACCATTGACACGGTCGTGTCCACTCGGCACACCCAGACCAACACGTCATATCACACTGGACATACCCATGTTGGCATCTGACAGCAATGATCTTCATGAACAACTGCTATTTCAAGCCAAACCCAAAGAAATCTAATTTTAACCATCAAAATCAATCATGCAATGGTAAATAAATGTTAGACTAGTTGTATAAACATTAATCTAACTATAATGATGTAGGTGTAGTGTGCATCAAACATATAACACGTGTAACTATATCCAATGTCATGTAGTACTAAGGGTCATACTACTACACACATGACTAAAACCAATTAATGGAATAAATTAATTGTTTGTATATGGATAATTATTATGATTTATAAAAAGAAAAAGAAATGAGTATTCTTGGCCTGGTTAAAATATTTTAGATGAATAAATAAATAAATATATAGATTAGGTAGGTTTTTTACTAAAATAAAATTAATTTGTTTTGTTGGATAAAATTGAAATATGTTAGACTTGAGTTTTTTTTTTTTTCATTTCTGTTTTAAAATAAACCATGTGGTTTTGTATGTGGGCACGTGAATTATTTAGCGATTTAATAAGTTTCATTTTAATTTTAGTGAACACATGTGATGCCTAACCATGCCTTAGACCTTTTTTGATTTGTTTTTTAATTGGTGTGAGGAGGTATGCATGTCATTCGCAACCCTATTCAATTTTGTAAAAGCAATAGATAGGTCGGGCCAACTGAAATTGTCTTATTTAGATATATATTATACGTGATATCTGTTTATTTTTTTTCCTGATATTGCAAAAAAATGGGACCAAAGGTACTTAATATCTTTGTTTGTTAAATGTCAAGTTGGAAAAGGCTAATGGTGAGAAGTTGAAGCAAAAAACGAGGAAAAACTCAAGTTTCGAAGAAAAGTCAATGTTTCTAAAATTCGAGGAACATGACGAGTTAGAATATGGTAACGCATTGCGTCAGTAGGAATCCTAGTCGAGAAGGACATGCAAAGTTTTAGGAACATAACGCGTCCAAGGATGCAATGCAACACATCGTCAAACAAATTATAAGTCTATTTAAAGGCTTATTCTGACTCAACCGAGGAACTTCTAAGCACTTTAGCCGTCCCTAGGGTTTCAAGAGATGCAAAAATCGAAGATCAAGACGGACTTCATCTTTGGACTTGAAGATCGAGCTAAGGAATTGAAGATTTGAAGTTTATATGATTGATCTACATTCGGTTTGCTATTTCAATCATGTTTAGCTTACTTTGTTTAGATTTTAGTAGTTGTTTTCTTCCTTTTATGGGCTAATAATCTTTTAATCTCTACTTAAACATGATGAACCTTTGAGTTTTGGTTAGATTTCAATGATTTGGATTTATGAAGTTATATATTTATTATGACTAGCTTTTTCAAAGATCCATTCGTATTAAAATTTCTATACTTATGACCTTTTGTTGAGTTTTCATAGGTGAGCTGACCATTCTATCTATATTGTTTGTATCATGATTTGCTATGACTATTAGGAATCATGACTAGAGATGGACCAAATCTTAGGGTTCGGTCATAAAATAATTAACTTTAATGTGTTTGACAATTGCATACGATGACCATTCGGTGCTAATTGATTGATTTTGTAACCAATACAAATCAATAGATTAATTCTAGCATAATATGAATTAATTGACTAATTATAGGGATAGTTAATATCATGACCATTGGGTTAATGTTTCTATAGTTATAGTGCTAGTGAGTCGGACCAAAAGAATTAGCCAACTTAGGAATCGGTATATAACAACATACTAATCCATTGCACTTTCATTGAAATATGCTAAAGTAAAACGGGGAAATCAAGTCTAAGTAGAGGTTCTTCACATTCTGATAGTTTTAAACCATAAAGTTCTCCGCTTTACTGTCTTTCTTGTTTGAAATCTCTGTCTTTCTAATTATTTAGTTTTAAGTTAGTTAAATAGTTTAATTTAGTTTTAATATATAAAATCCAAAAATCCCCTCTTTAATCACTTTTAATTAATTTAGTTATATCTAGTATTCATCCCTCTTGTGTTTGACACTCGGTCTTACCAAAACTATAATACGATACGATTAGGTTCCCTTGTCTATTTGTGTTGTAGTTGGTAGCTTGATATATCCTTTTATAAATTTAAAACTGGTACATAAAAGATACATCACCAACGCGCCTAAAATCTTTGTCCTTTTATATTTATTAGAATAGTTTAATAATTATCCACACCAAGACGAGGAGCTAGATGCACGGTTAGACTCGGAGTTGCTTGCAACGGATGTTGGAGCCGATGGGAGTTCAAAGAGATCAAATTATGCAATGTGTGTTGTTAGTCACCTAAGTCTTGGAACATTTGGTTCGCGAATACCGACAATAGTTAGGCGAGCCTATGGCATGTGGTTAATTCTTTGATTTCTTTTCATATATTATTATATGCGTGGTTGTGTGTTTCCACGTTGAAATAAAACATGCATTATAATAAGGTTTTATTAAAATGGACATGTGAAATATGGGTCCTAGTCTAATAAAGTTAATTTTAAGGGTATTAATTTGTTAGAGTTTTTATAACCAAAATTCTAAATTGGTTTCTTGTTTTTCTATATATTTCTTCATATTATGTTATTCTGTTTTATTCACTTGATGAATCTCTCCATCTCATCATGGGCAAATACAAGCTTATGGGAGCCAATTTTCTTTAATGCAAAGTGCACCGAATGTTTTGAGTGCACATGATAAGCCATATATTATTGAAAATATGCCTACGATCTAGCCGGATTTCAATTATTGGAAGTATCCGAAGGATTAGTCAGATGTTATGTCCATCCTTTTGCTCTCAGTCTCATCCGAGTATATGGATGGACGTCGAGAAAATTTTGCTCACAAGATCGTACAAAGGTACAAAGGCATGTTTCATGGCTATGCATGTGTTTAGGCGTTTTCTGGCCATGAGGGAAGTTCTTTTAAGCAAAATGGAAGGAGGATAGTCCATTAGTGATAGTCTCAATGAAATGAGAAGGCAATTTGATCACTTAAAGATTTTTTAGTACCATTCATTAACAATCAGCTAGTCATGTTGATTTTCTACTCTCATTGAAATGATGTTTTACAAATGGGAACCTTCAAATCACATTCTTAGTGCTTGAATATACCTTATGAGGGATTAAGATGTGGTCTGAATCGATTAGGGTTTGTGTTTTGACGTTGTAATTTGCATAAGACGCGATGCATCTGTATGCATAGCGCGACGCTTTGGCTACAAGGTTCGCGATCGTGGTTGAGTGTTTGTTGTAAGATGTGCATATGATGAGTTACTTCTAGGACCTGTTTTGATATAGATATGTGTGCTTATGTTTAGGCTATTTTAGTGGGAGCTGCAGAAGCTTGTTTTTGTGTTAGACTCTAGTGAGTATAATATTTCTCAAAATCGAGTACATAGATAAAACGGGAATTTATAGGAGGTGTACGTTTGCTTAACGTTGTACACTTGCACTTTATATGATGACTTGATTATGATGTTGATATAACTTTATGATATGATTTTATGATAGATATGATAACATGATTTAACTTGATGGTGATGTTTGAATAACATGACATGTATGCTAATGATATAATGATTTAACTCAATTATGTACTAATTGACATGTCCATAGTGACATAGAGTGCTATGAAACTTACATGACGTCATAGGCTATGATGTGATGATTCTGCTTATGATATATGTTACAGTGTTACTTGAATTGCATACTTAAAAACTAATTAAAGATTACTGAAAAACTAATTAGAGAATACTTAAACATTACCCAAAGAATGATAGAAGAATATGTACATAGTGAGACATCTCAAATTGTCACATATGGACATCTCAAATCGTTAAATCGTGATGGTGAAATCAAATCGTGTAGTTGCTTCCCATATCCTAATCATTACTCAAACACTATTCGAGTGTTTAACCAGACCTGAGAGGGCCGAGAGCTGAAGGTGAAATACCAAAATTGTGATTTATGAAGGTGAAATTCCAAATTCTTGATTTTTTCTATGTTTATATCTTTCTAATTCTAATGTTTAATTTAATGTCTAATTTTCTATCTTCTTGAACTTTACATAGGCTGAATTTATGTTTGAGATTTGGATTTTGATTTTTGAAATCTGAATTTATGTTTGAGATAAACAAATGACTAAATGTTATATAAGTTTCTTAGTTTCAAGTTTTTAGCTTTCTTATTTCTAATGTATTTATGAATTTGTTCTGATTTTTACCTTAATTAAGTTTTAGTTTTTTATTACAATATGGTTTGGTTGCTCAAGACTCAAGAGCTGGAAACATACAGAGTACAAATCATAAGTAAAAAGAAAATTTATAAATTACAGGTGTTTTCTTTCCTTTTTATAACTTATTATGCCTCCTGCAATGGAAAACATTCTTCTGGATATGAAAAATGTAAGAAAAATAAAGAATTAAAGAATTATAGGTTTTAAATATTTTCAATAGGTTTTAAGGCCTAATTTTACTAAATTGTACAGGGTCTTCAAAATCCCTGGACCGGCCCTGTTGATACACTAGACTAGTTTTATGAATTTTATATATA
>JAUEJL010113773.1:0-12333 GCA_032274825.1 Drosophyllum lusitanicum | reverse complement strand
AAGGAAGAGCAGATTTGACATTTTGCTCGACTCAGCTAACAGAAAGTACTAAGAACATTATAACTTTCACTACTCAGTTGATAGATAAGATCAGTTGATCATTTTTGTAAAGACTCATTGATACATATAGCTCAGCTAATCATATAGATGCTCAGTTGAACAATAGTTATACTGGGAAGGCATAAGCTCAAGTATTGATATGATCAGTTGATCAAGAGTGCTCAGCTAATCATTTAAATACATCAGTTTATGTAGGAAGATAACATGTGTTTGGAAAGACTTACTCAGCTAATATTATGGGCCTCAGCTTATCAAAAATTCACTCAGCTGATGGTATTGCTTATTTGGATATTTGCTCAGCTGATGGTGCAAACACTCAGCTAATGAATTTTCTTTACTCAGCTGATAGTTGATTCTCGTCAGCTGATGGTCTTCTTCACTTGTTTCTTCATCTGATAATCCTCAGCCGATGTCCTTTGGCTGATACTTTGAGTAGTAGCTGATGCTCAGCTGATAAAAGCCGTTAATGTATCTGTTATTTATAGAAACTATGTAATAGAGGTAGGCGAGGTCAAGTTCCCTATAGACCTCATTCCTATTCAAATGCGAGAGTTTCAAGTAGTGGTGGGCATGGACTGGCTGGGGCGTAACCAAGCCAGCATTTTATGCAAGCAGGGAATCGTGCGGGTTCAAACCCCAAGTTGGGGAGAAATCCTAATCTACAGAGAACGCAAGAAGGGGAAAACAACATTATGTACGATGGTAAAAGCAGCCAAGTACCTTCGTAAAGGGTGTACAACGTTTCTAGCACATGAGGTCGATAGGAAATTAGAGAAAAAGAAAAAGAGTGTTTCGGACGTACCGGCAGTATGTGAATTTCCGGAGGTGTTTTCGGAGGAGTTGCCAGGGATCCCTCCTGATCAGCAAGTAGAGTTTAGAATCGACTTAACACCGGGTGCTGCACCTATAGCAAAGACTCCTTATCGGCTAGCACCACCTGAAATGCAGGAGCTAATGTCTCAGTTGCAGGAACTCTTAGACAATGGGTTTATTCGTCCGAGTAGTTCGCCGTGGGGAGCACCGATTTTATTTGTGAAGAAGAAGGATGGCACGTTCCGTATGTGTATAGACTACCGCGAATTGAACAAAGTGACGATTAAGAACAGGTATCCACTACCGAGGATTGACGATTTATTCGATCAGTTACAAGGAGCGTCGTGGTTCTCAAAGATTGACTTGCGGTCAGGCTACTATCAACTGAAGGTGAAGGAAGAAGACATCGAGAAAACAGCGTTCAGAACGCGTTATGGTCATTTTGAGTTTGTGGTCATGCCTTTCGGGTTGACGAATGCGCCAGCTGCATTTATGGATTTGATGAATAGGGTTTGCCGACCAATGCTGGATAAGTCAGTAATCGTGTTTATCGATGATATTTTGATCTATTCCAAGACAAAGGAAGAACACGAAAGGCATTTGCGGGAGATATTGCAGACACTGAAACGAGAAAAGTTATATGCAAAATTTTCAAAATGTGAGTTTTGGTTACAAGAGGTTCAATTTCTAGGTCACGTGGTGAATCGAGATGGCATTAAAGTCGACCCTGCTAAGATTGAGGCTGTTATGAAGTGGGAGGTGCCAAAGAGTCCTACCGAAGTCCGATGTTTCTTGGGTTTAGCTGGGTATTATCGAAGATTTATCCAAGACTTCTCTAAGATCGCGGTACCTTTGACGAAGATGACCAAGAAGAGTGTACAGTTTGATTGGGGCAACCAACAACAACAAGCATTCGAGACACTTCGAGGAAAATTATGTGAAGCACCGATATTAACCCTACCCGAGGGAATGGACGATATGGTGGTTTACTGCGACGCGTCACATGTAGGGCTTGGATGTGTATTAATGCAACGAGGTAAAGTAATTGCATACGCTTCTCGACAGCTGAAACCACACGAATGTAATTATCCGACCCACGATTTGGAGTTAGCAGCGGTAGTATTCGCATTAAAGATATGGAGACACTATCTGTATGGCGTCAAGTGTACTATCTACACGGATCATAAGAGTTTGAAATACTTCGCGGATCAAAAGAATTTGAATATGAGGCAGTGAAGGTGGATTGACATGGTAAAAGACTACGACTGCGAGATACTATATCACTCTGGGAAGACCAACGTGGTGGCAGATGATTTGAAGTTTTCGGTTATTGAGGGTATAGTATTTGAGATTAACAGTAACTCAACCCGAGCTAATCAGAAGAAAGCTTTAAAAGACGAGAGTCAGAAGCAGGAACGAATTAAAGACCAAAAAGCACTAATGAGCAAAGACAACAGCGGATTGTTGACACAGTATGGGCGTATCTGGATACCGAAGGTGACGGACGTTCGCACGAAACACATAACGATGAGTTTGATCACGAAAGCTGCTAAGGACTCCGAGAAATTTGGATTCAAGTTGGGTAATAGTCGATCGTTTGACGAAAAACGCTCACTCTATTCTCCTAAAGGAGGCCTCTCCAGTAGAAAGGAAGGCGGATGTGTATGTTGACGAGGTGATATCGCGACATAGAAGTGCCCGTTTTGTATTGTGTCGGATCGCGATGTTCGGTTTACTTCCAGGTTCTGGCAGAAATTTCATGGGGATTTAGGGACATGGGTTAACCTTAGTACGACTTGTTACTCTCAAACTGACAGGCAAAGCGGTAGAACGATACAAACTCTAGAGGATATGTCACGGGCATGTGTAATTGACTTTAGGGGAAGCTGAGATTCACATCTACCGTTAGCGGAGTTTCGTACAACGATACCCATCACGCGAGTGTAGGGGTGCTACCATACGCAATATTATAAGGGAGAAAGTGCATAACCCCTATCGGCTAGGGAGAATTGGGTCAACAGGAGCTTGGTAACACCGAGATCGTACATAAAATGTTGGAGTACACACGGCAAGTTCGAGTTAGATTTAAAGCTGCTCAGAATCGATAGAAGAATTACACAGATAAGAGACAATAACCACTCGAGTTTTTGGTTGCAGACTTGGTTCTGTTAAAATTATCGCCGTGGAAAGGAGTGATCTGATTTCGGGAGCTAGGAAATTGAACCTGAGATATGTACGACCTTTCAAGGTCATTGCGAGGGTGGGAAAATTACATTTCGATTAGAATTACCGGGGGAACTATCTAAAATTCACTACACGTTCCATATGTCGTATCTACGGAAGTGTTTAGCCGACGAGTCTACTTTTGTATTGATAAAAGGCATTGGGGTTGACGAGGACCTCAAGGACATAGAAAGAACTGTAACTGTCTTAGACCGGGAAGCAAAGGTTCTATGAATCAAGCAAAACAGCATGGTGAAAATGTAGTGGGATCAATCACAAGGGCTCCGAGTGGACTTGGGAACCGGAAATGGAATTGAGGAGGTACTACCCTCGAATTATTCGAATGGTGACTTCGAGGACGAAGTCGTATCTAAGTAGGGGAGAGTTTTAATACCCAAATTCTTTTTTTATTATTATTTATTTTATGACTCTTACTTATAAGGTGGTAATAAATTATTGCGCGCATGGATGGTATTGCATTATAGAGTAAATTCTTAATTAATTACTTTGGGCTTAGAATTTATAAAAGATGAAATGGTGCTTGGGCCAAACACTATAAAAGTTTTACTGGGCAATGTATAGGCCCTTTAACTAAGAAGTATAGGTGGTATATCACTGTGTTGATAAGGAAAACAGATATGTATATATATAAGTAAATTAATTAGGGCATAAAATCCTAAGTGGGACACTGTAGCCGCCAACCAAACCACCCCTTCATTTCCTACTCCAGCCGCCGTAACTCCACCGTGGACCACCGTCGCCCACCGAATATCGAAAGGAAAAGCATCAGGTATCGTTCCTCTTTCCCCTCTTACGATTTTACTCCTACTTTTTGTCGATTTTGGTCAGCTTCGTAGAGCTTTGTTGGGAGCTCTGTTCGAGGATTAGGATCTGGGATCGAGAGCTTAAATCGGTATTTTGGACTCTTAATATCGGAAATAATTCAATTAATCGTGTAGGGTCTGTTGCTACCGGGATAGGAATTTTTATGGCACTGAAATCTTGATTTATGATTTAGCCTTGAAGTGGATTCTTTGGTGCAGAACCGAATGAAGCTCTTCAAGCTACCATAAATTCCCACTTCAAATTTTAAATTGTGAATCTAGGCTATTTTAATCTGGACCTCGTTTTCTGAAGCTTAGGTGACGATATGAGTTGTAGTGGTAGCAAACCAGAAGTCGGGGGTGTGTTGAACGACGGGTTGAACCGCCGATGGGTGGTCGGAGGTTGGGAGACGGAAACCACTTCACTACGGGGTTATAACTCTGTTGGGCCGTAGATTTGTTGGGTAAGTGGGACTGGCCCAATCGACTGAAAAGGCCCACTCACATTTCTGAATTTGGGCCATAGACTTTCAGCAACCTTGTAAAGGAAAATAATAACTTAGTGATTTTGGAGGTGGGGGTCTTGCTGCAAATCACGATTTGTGAGCAGTGAGCCAATCACAATTGGGATTTGATAATTTCTAGTCACTTAATACATGATATATTTAAGCCATAAATTAACTTTAATCTTCTAATCGCAAATGGTCAAAGGAAGCTATTGCTAAATAGACAAATTGGTGGGATCGCTAATTAGATATATTTTGATGGATTGTAAATTAGTTGCATTTTGTGAATCGCAAATTAGGCTAAATAGATCCCAATTGCAAATCAAGTGTTAATTTCAGAATCGCAAATCAAGCGTTGTTTTGATAATCGCAGATGTGTATTATGACACGGATCATGAATTTATATGAGAACATTTTATGTAGGTGATTGCCGGTAACATCGTAGATTCAAATAATTATTGTTACTTCTGTTTGTGCTGCTGTCAGGTGAGTTACACTAACTTATACATTAGACTAGTGTTAAATGTGTGTAATTGTTGTATGATTAATTGTGTAACTTACATGAATTGTTGTTATGAGGTGAAGGGTTGTGTAAATGAAGTGAAAACACAACTCGGGCACAGGAAGACGTAAAACCCTTAGGGTGCCTTGGGCAGTCAGATGTGATTGTAAGTAGTCATATGAAAAGTGATATATATATATATATATATATATATATATATATATAACATTATTCCTCGACCGAGATGGAAACGGTGATATGTATGAAGTGAAGATCAAAGAGAGGGATGAGACATGCAATCACCCCACTGCCATCTCTATTTCCAGGGGGCTTTTAGATTTTTTCCATTCACCAAGCTCATCGGACCCACTCCTATTCCTAAGTTGTTAAAACTGTTTTTTAGTCATCCTTTTATCTCCTTGTATCGTTAACATCCGTTAGTAACGTTTTTAATTTGTTCTTTTTCATACATCTCCCTACGGCCCCACCCCAACCCTCTAAGAGCACAAGGTGTACATGAAGCATGAGCTCGGCATGCCTACTTGGCAAAAAACAAATGGTCATACGACCGTTAAAATTAAAAAAATACTTTATATATATATATATATATATATATCACTTCTCCTTCAAAACTCACCAAAAATTCTTTCTCTTTATAAAAATCTTTTTTCTCTCTATAAACTACTCTCTTTATTTACCAAACACAAAAAAATGTTATCAAACTCTATTTCTTCCACTTCATCTTCTTCATCATCTTTCGAAGAGGAACCAAACATGAGATATAAAATGATTTATGACACGTTTGCGCGAGCGGCTTTATATATTAAAAACCAGATTGATGAAGCGGGAACGTCAAGTGGTCCACAAAAAACAAGAAAAGTGGTGAACAGGCAGCGTAACGAGGCACATCTCCGGCTCATGAAGGACTACTTTGATGAGGATTGTGTTTTCGATGAAGGTTCGTTTGTGAGATGATTTCAGATGTCCAAATAATTGTTTTTGCGGATCGTGGATGACTTGCAAATTGCAAACCTGTATTTTACACAAAAATGGGATGCGCGGGGGCGGAAGGGTTTACTCCGCTACAGAGTGTACCTCTGCAATACGTCAATTGGCTTACTGAACCTCACCCGACGGGCTTGACGAGTACTTACATATGTCGGAGCGGATCTCACGTGAAGTGTTACAAAAATTTTGTAAATGGGTGATTAAAGTTTATGGCAAGAAGTATTTATGGCGATGAGGGAGACGAATAAATTCTTAGTCTTTTTTATATATTTATTAGTTTAATGTAATCTTAAGTTTCTTTATGTAATGTTTAATTAAATAAAAAACTAGTGGTTATTTAATTTTTCATTGTTTACATTTTATTATTTTTATTTATTTCGTAATTTAATAAATGTTATTTAAATAAATTAAATGTAGTATTTAAAAAATAAATACAATTTTTTTAAAGCGTGCGAAACATGAGTAGTACAAGTGTTTAAGCACGGCTGAAGCATGAGGTGGGTTGTGTTGATGTGGCGTGAAGCATGAAATGCTTCACATGAAATACACCCATGCTCTTAGGGTAACTAGTTCGCTCTAACAACATTATAGAGACCAAACATGTGTCTAGTTCCGTTGATTCTAAATTCACCTAATACTTGCAAAATGATGAAAGCATTCTTCAGTTTTTTTAGTGTACACTAATTTTTTTAGATTACAATATAGAAAAGTAATTAAAGGGTTTTTCTTTTTTCAAAAATTCGAATCTTATTTTCTTGCACAACACATTCTTGGTCGTGAGACTGGTTTGGTGTGGGGGGCCCTAGGCCGTCAAGGCAACTATTTGGTTCAATGTTTGATAGTTGAGAAGGCTAGGATCTTATATGACAGACTTTTTTATTGCTTTATGACTCTATCCATCTTGTGGGTTTCGTATAGAAGCATCATCATGGAACCTTTGGATTTTGCGAATGAGAAACTGATTCTAGTGTTTTCTTTTCTTATCCAGACGTATGTCAGGTGATCACTACCTTATAATTAGTTAGACGAGTAGAGATGATCACTACTTTCATGTGAGACGTTGTATAAGTGATCACTAGCTTCATTAGTGAGAAAAAAAGTGACTACGACCTTGTTAGTGAGATATTGTACTTGTGATCTATTTCGTTCAAGAGATATATAGTGAAGACAAAAGGAACAAGCATAGATTAGATTTGTTAATATCCACCGGTACTAATATACATTGGATGTCATTATATCTATTCTTGTATTCTTTTACTACTTGCGATATATCATTATGTTATTAGATTAAGCTTTTATTATGAAATTTTTATTTGTGGTTTAAGTAACTATTTATCCCCTCTAGTTTCTAGGAATAAGTATTCGATACAAGTTTTTCTAATTAAATCTATTTAGTTAGACTAACCATTTAATACTTTTGTGCTTGTCTCGACATCATGCTTTTGGATTCCTTTATAGAGTACGGTGGACAACAATAAATTCTCGTAGATAATTTGTACACAACACATTTTAATTATTTAAAATAAATTAAAATATTTATTCTCTTGTGTAATTATTATCTTTATCTCTGATCTATACATATAAGGGCATAAATGTTCAAATATTACTTTGTTGTTATGTATAACTAAAGTGTATTTTATACAAGTCACCTCTCATAAATAATTTTTGATGTTCTAAAAAATTTATTTTTTAACGGCAAAAAAACAAAAATATATTATAGAAAATGATAACTATATCTTATGTTTTATACTTTTATTTTTACCTTTTTAGGCATAGACTAGTCATTAACTTTTAGTTTTCTCCTTTGACTTTGACCATGTTGGTAATATTCTTAAAAAAAATTGAGTATGAAGTGGATGCAACTGATTGGTAATTCGTTACTACTTTTCTTATTGGTTGTCTTAATTTTACCAAATGTGTAAATGTGTTGGAAGAATTTTCAATGTCGCTAAAAGGAACTAACTATTCATTCTTATTTATTTATTTGAGATAATTATGTAATACATTTTTTTGTAAAAGACATAATAAATACTAGGGTCAATAATAGTTTAATCATCAGAGCTTAAGTTCTATTTCAATTTAACTATTAAAAATTTTTATTAAATGGTTTTACCATAATGTTTTGAATTTCTTATAATTTAAACCTTAAAGTCTTTTTCAAATTGTTTAAATATTAAAGTTTTCTTTAAAAAATTGATTAATTCCTTAAGTTTTGTATAATTTTTTAATTTATCCACTTCACTTGATTATACATATTAGTTTTTTTAGAAATGTAACAAAACTAAAGAGGTTAAACCATTTTCTAACAAAAATTTAAGTGTTAAATCATTTAAAGAAAAACTTTAAGATTTAAATAAAAAGAAAATGTAACTTTAAGGATTAAATTATAACAAATTCAAACTTTAGTAAAACCGTTTAATAAAAAACTTTGATGCTTAAACCGAAACCGAGCTAAAACTTTGATAGTTAAATCATTATTAACCATAAATGATGGTTCATTTAAGATACGTTTTTATTGCAAGTACCGTGAGAACCAATCTTGACCATTGATTAAAATAAATCAATAGTCAATAAAAATAACGGCTCATTAATGATGCATTAATAGCTCATTAATAACACATTAATGACTCATTAATGATGCATGAATGAGGGGTATTTCGGGAAAATCAAGGCTCAATCTTTAATAACAACTCACCCGGATGTAATTCACGGTTGGAAAATTAAATAAAAGACCAAAATACCCCTATTAATGAGCATTAATGACGGTTACAAATGATACTCGCAATAAAAACAGTTCTCGAATAATCTTTTTACATTGACCCTAGATATTAATAAATTTGTCTTAAAACAACCAATACAAAGATCCAGATACAACCCATCGAATATACAAAATAAATAACCTACTATAATACAATTTTGTGATACATTTTTACAAATTAATAAAAGTATGATACATTTTTTTGGGTAATTTTCCCTTTAAATTGTTACAACATATATAATAGATGATAGATTGATAGGTATGTCATAGATTAGATGATGTTTACGTAAAAAAAATGTTCTAGAATAGTAGAATTTATTTATTTTTTAAAAACTTTAATTCTATTTGGCGAGTAAAATATACCAACTCCAATTAATTGTTTTATTAAGAGAACTAAAACATGTAAATAGCGATCTGAATTTGCTTCTGTGAGTAATAAAAACGAGATTATAAAGTACAAACATAAACTCATCTACTTTCACTTGTTCTCTTTAGCTTTTGACAAAGATTTTGGATCCGATCTCTACCACGACCAATCCATTCTATGAAGTTTATATCTTTCTTTAACCCGTAGTAAATATTCTGCATTGGAAGACCAGAAACAAGTTCGATACAAATTGCTTTTAATTACCTCCGAATACGATATAATTTCAATACTTCCATATTAGATATACGACATCATTTCAATACTTACAATAGAGAAGAGAAGTAATCTAAATTCCTTTGGTTATAGTAAATGTAAAGAAAAGTTTATAAGTTCCAATTCTCTCATTCTCCTAACCAGACATGACAAAGAATTGAACTCATATTTCAATTTCATAGAATTAAAATAATTTAAAAAAGATATAGAATAAATTAAATACTGTAATATCATATAAAATTACAAAATTAATAGATTTTTTAGGATTTTCGCCAATTTTACGTTGTCCTCTATTAGATATATTATCACTTTTATAATATTGATTTTGATCACAATATTATTTCAAACTACTATTGTAGGAACTGTATTTTAAATTTGAGTATGAAATATTATTATTAAATTAGTTAAGTCAATGAACATCCTAAAATCTTAAAAAATACTATATTTTTCAAATTATGACATTCATTCGACTATAATTTTCAGAAGTCTTAGAGCGTAGCACTAAATTTCCTCGTGGTACACCAACAATGCGCGAAGGAGTCGAACCATTCCAAGATGGTATGATGTGTGTACTCCAGCGTACATAACACGCAGTGTGAATGATTCATGGTATAAATGTTTAAATTATTAAAGTGCTCAAAAAGCATCATTTAGAGGGAAATACAAACAAAATTTTATCAATTAAAAATTCAAAAGATAGCCACACACTTGTAAATGAGTACCTTTGCATTTTCTAATGCTAAAAGATATAATTTAAAATTCATTTTTAATATAACCAATCAAAATGAAACAACACCACTCCTAAATTGTATGGCCTGTTTAGTCTATATGATTAAGTTAAAAATTTTATAATATACTTGTTAGCAACCCCAAGCTATTTTGGGAAATAATTGATTAATAAAATATGCTCTCAAAGATGATGAAAGGTACAAAAATATTTGAAAAAAGAAATTGTCTTCCCATGTTTTTTAAATTAAATTAGATCCATTATTTGCTCAAAGGGGAAAGGGACCACAAGAAATCTAATTAATATAATTAAGTGGGGTTTTTGGTATCACTATTATATTATTATTAGAACCTCTGTTGCATAAAAGTTTCAGTGGGTGATTTTAAAAGGTATTTTATAAATAAAATAATTAAATATTAATTAATAAGATTTATAAAAAATATTATTTTCATTATTTTTTTATAAAGAAGTAGATCCGCTATTTGCTCAAAGGGGAAAGGGGCCACAAGAATCTAATTAAGATAATTAAGCGCGGTTTTCATGTTATTATTAACAAAATATCTTTTATATAAAGTTTCAACGGTTGATGTTTTACTTAAATTAATATTTTTTTGAAAGGTAATTTACTTAAATTAATATAATAAATATTTATACTTATATATGTAATTTTAGCTGCAAATTGTCTAAATTTTCAGTGTTTTTATTAATCAAGATTAATAATAATGACATTTATATCCTTACAAAAAAAAATTTTGAAAGGCAAGAAGGAATTATATTATAATCATAATCAAAGTGTATGTACAAAATGGCTCTATAAGTTGGAGAACCAAATAGTTAACCTACTCCCATACGACGAGGGCTTGGAAGCCAAACCTCCCAATTGATCGCATTTCTGTGAATCATATTTGATATCCACAAGAAAGATAGCTTAACAATGGCATCGAAAGCATTTTTTGTTACAAACTTATTATCAATTACAAACTTATATCTTTACAAACTTATTATCAATTCTTTGTATCCACGTCTTTAAGAGTATAATTGTCCTATCAAATATTTTTTGTTGTGTATAATAAATCTTTTATGAGGATGATGAATTCTCTAATTAATATGATTAGCGGTTTTTCATATATTTGTTAAAAGTATAAAAGTTACATAGGTTGCTTCAATTCTTTAGTTGATTAACAAAATGAATAATCATCTTTATACAAATTTTAACAAAATAAAAAAACAATTTCATAAAAATAAAATTTTAAGAAGGAATATGTACTTGAACATGGCTGCAAATCCTCATCTCTAGCTTGATATCAAGTTGGAAGTTACTTTTGACACCACCAACATATTATATACACACAAAAATATATAATATATAACTTTATTTATAGATTGGTCAATAAATTAGTTAAAGCATGTGTCATGTATTTTGTTCCTAATTTGTTAATCAAATATCTTATATTTTAACTATTTTAAATGAAAATGAGATGTAACAATAGTGGTATCCATAAACTAGTATTATCCCAGTATTTTATCTTAATTTGTTTAATGCTACCAATCTTCTTGAAAAAACATATTAGTGCATACATAGTCACATATTGAGAAATGTACTCCTTGTTTGGATAATGATCAAAATATGAGCATATGATATTATTGCTTATCAAAATTATTCATATATTTGTGTGCTACATTCGTAAGATATTAACAAAAATTAAATTAATGAAGTAAAGACTTCAAATCAACGAGGAAAGAAGAAAACAAACAAAAAGAAAATTCACATTCATATTCACTGTCGACCGCATAAGCCGTCGTTGCATTGTCCTCGAGCTACAATATATTCCTTCATGCTTACGCTCAAAGTAATATTCGACAATTGAAGACGATATCTTAAAAGGCGAATAAGGAAAATATAAACTCACAAATAATTTTTATAAAATTATATTTTATCCAAACTTTTATAAATATGTCACACATATATTTTATAAAAGCACTACAAACTTTTATTAATTTATCTTATATTAAACTTGTAACACCCGCAAACCTAGGCTAGTAGATTAGCGGGTTGGCGGTACGTGTTTAAATTGTGTTTTAATTCAATTATATGATTATTAAAGTTTATTAAATTAAAGTAATTAATTGATAAAGAAATATATATGTGAATATAAATATATATAAATGTTACTGGAAAGTTTGAAAGAAAAGTGAGTTAAGTATGTATGTATGTGTGTATGATAGTATGTATGTATGCATGTAAATTGAAGATAAGAAGAGTTTTTACACC
>JAUEJL010113762.1:0-12334 GCA_032274825.1 Drosophyllum lusitanicum | reverse complement strand
TTAAGAAACTACTAACAACTTAAACCCAATTTTACCCTTTACCCCCTTTAAGTATTTAAACTATGCATTTCCTATCAATTGACCAGTAGACTCTTTTTACCCCTTTAATTACTTTTTATAAATAATTATTGCGTTAAATATTAATACAGTAATTCTAAAGTTTTAAATAGAACATTTAGAAGGTTGTGTGCATCAAAAATACACTTTGGGCAACATACGACCGTTTTGACATGTTTTCATTTTAGCTAGATTTTTATATTTGACACATATAACCTGTTTCAGATGAAAACATAACCCCTAGTTAACTCATTTATAAATAAACGGGTCGAAATTGCCAACTCTAGTACTGCGATACGTTGCTCGACTCTATAATGCCTGCACTTGTGATCATTTTAAAGATAAGTTTCTGTGGGATATTATCGAAAAGTGGCTATAGCGAGGCACGTGTTTGAACTTTTAGATGTTTTAGATTCTGATTTATCTTCTGTGTATGATGTGTTATAGGCTTGTAGGGAATTCCTTACTGTTAAGTGTTAACTCTTTGGTCAGTACTATAAACTTTAAGCCTTACATGACAGATATGTTGCGTTAAACATGCTGATGAAAGCAATATCAGTAGACGGTCAAGCTGTTCAAAGACATCGTGCAACAATCTTAGAATGTGTTAAGGTAATTTTATCATTTATGAATAAAAACTACATTTGTAAGAGTAAAGATACCTGAATGCAACACAAATACACAATAAGTCACTTTTACTTCCTGGACACTTAGAATTTAGAAGTCTTTTAGTTATTTCAGTCGAGCTACGTAATTGAGCATTTTCCAGACTATACTAATGTTGAGATTTATGGCATAAACTTTGTATATAACATTATTAAATTTGTATATCTCAGAAAGTGCTTTCTTTTTTATTCAGGATTCAGATGCTTCAATTCGTAAAAGAGCTCTTGAACTTGTGTATCTTCTGGTGAATGAGAGCAATGTAAAACCTTTGACCAAGGAGTTGATTGATTATTTGGAAGTAAGTGACCAGGATTTTAAGGGAGATCTTACGGCCAAAATTTGCTCCATTGTGGACAAGTAAGTGAAGGTTTCCTTTCTAATAACTCGTAACCCTCTTTCTTATAGCATCTACATAAATTCTTTATGCCATGGTTGTTGAAAGAGTGTGACACTACTACACATACGGCGTGAGTGTGTGATGCATTATAAATTAGTTTTAACCTGAATACGAAGAACCATTTTTCTGTTCTGAAATGTGATTAGTGGAGACTTTAGTGTAATTTTACAGATTTCAATGGTAGCTCAATTTTTCATGATTACAAAGTTATATATGAATGCTAATATGTATCTCTGTTCTTTTAGGCTTTCCCCAGAGAAAATTTGGTACATTGATCAGATGCTCAAGGTTCTTTGTGAGGTATGTATTTTTGTTGTAGAACCTGAACTCTTGATCTTTCAAATGCTAAAGTAAAAAATAAAACTATGTTAAGCAATGTTCCTTCTCAGTTAAGAGGTTGACTTCTATGTTCTTTTATCTCGTCTTACTTGGCTGGTCGAGGGGTTTGGGTAACAGCTCAAAAAGGGATTTTTTTTGTTATGCATCGAATCGGGTTGGGTAGACTCGATGCACTTTTTGTCCTATTTTTTAATTATTTTGTATAATGTGTTCAAGTACGTATGAAAAACTTATGGTTATTTCAATAATAATGTAGTATTTTGAATAAAAGCTTTAAGAGGTTTTATGCATTATGAATACACTTTGGGCGACTTTCAACACATTTCCTTTTTAGCTAAGTTTCATTTAAACCTTTTGACTCATTATGGATAAAACATAATCTTGGATCGGCCCGTTCATTTTCAAATGGGCCAAAATTGCCTTATAGTTCTCTCAAGTATAGTTCGTGATATTTTTTGGACTTTTTCGAAACTTAGTCTTTCTTTTAGGTAAATATATTCTATGCTGCACCTCAAATAGTTTATTACACCTATTTAGTTGGCTGTAAATATTTATCCTATGTTTAGATTGGAATTAATTTTCCATTTGTTTAATAAAACACTACTCTTGTGCTAATGCATGATAGGCTGGAAATTATGTAAAAGATGAAGTATGGCATGCTCTAATTGTTGTGATAACAAATGCATCTAACCTCCATGGATATACAGTGAGGTCACTCTACAGAGCAATTCAAACATCAGGTGACCAGGTACCATGAATTCCATCTTAACGAGCTTTGTTTATTTGGTCTAATTTTATCTTTGATTAAAGTTTCTTTACCCATATGTACATGGTATTGATGTATATTCCTCTTCCAAAACAGGAAGCAGTTGTTAGGGTTGCTGTATGGTGCATCGGAGAATATGGTGACTTGTTGGTAAACAATGTAGGAATGCTTGATATAGAGGAACCTATAACTGTGAGTCGGCTTCATTATTGAGTTAATTTACTTCCATTTTTTAGTCTTGATATGTTTTATTTGGCTCGAAAGTACCAAAATGATATCATAAAACTTATGCATTTTACACAACCTGAAATGAGCAGAGTGACCAGCAGCATGGAGTCATGGACATATGTTATTAAGTGTTGGCTAAGGGGGTGGGTGGGTCCTTCTGGGTAACTGGTCAAAATCGGGAAACTGTAAGAGTATGGTTCGGGTGGTGCTGGGCCAAACCACAAACACCTTTTTTTTCTTTCGTTGAGTTTTATAAAATGCTAGTGTGCTAAAACGATTACAAAACTATATTGTTATAGTTTTGAACTTTTTTTTAATAAAGCGATTTAGGAGTATCTATGCATTTGAATGCATTTCAGATGACTGTTAACCTGTTTAAAGGAGTTTTTCCCGTTAGGGCTCCTCTCATGGGTTCGAGCATTTCTAAGATGTAAGTGGCCTAATCATTGCCGGGGCCGTTTCCTTACCACCCTTGGCCATCCTTGATTGAAACCCCCATGGGACTAGAACCTGGACCTCCCCTATAGGAGCCGGTGCCTTACCCGGTAGACCATAAGATGATGGTTAGATGACCATTAACCTTTGTGACCTGCTAATCATATTTGACTTGTCTTCCTTTTAGTTATAATTTATAGCTCAACATAGTTGACCCATTACATATCAGACATAAACCCAATTCAGCCGATTTTTATTTAGATCGGTCAAAACTGCCACCTTATCATCAATTTTCATCTAATCATATTCAGTCCATCATGTTTCTAGAACTTGGGTATTGGGAGGATGATGGAATGCGACATTGTCACAAGGTTCTGTTGCTATTGTACTTGGCCTCCCATCTATTCTTGATATCACATTTTATTTTATTTGTTTATATTATGAATGGCTGTTCTGGCTATCACGCATCATGTATGCTAATAATGTAGCGAATTTCAATATCTCATGCTCTCTGTCTCTCTAAATCTGTGTTTAAGTTGAGAGTTATTCTGCACAGGTAACGGAGTCTGATGCAGTGGATGTTATAGAGGTTGCTATTAAGCGCCATTCATCTGATCTTACCACCAGGGCAATGTGCTTGATTGCTTTATTGAAGCTGTCTTCACGTTTCCCCTCTTTGTCACAGTAAGTTTATCTTTGTTCATATACAAACAGGTTCCAATAGAGGTGGCAAGTTCGGCTCATTTATCTAAAATTGGGAGATATAAAGGGTTAAATTAAAAAAGTTAGCTGAATAGCAAACGATCAAATGTCGCCCATATTCTTTTGAATGCTTAAAACCTTCTAAACAATTGTATTTGAAGAAGTTTACTTATTTTAACAACATAGCTTTTATATTTTTATTTAGTAAATGAATTAGTTATATACTTGAAAGAAAAAGACAAAAAAGTGTTGAAGGGTTGCCCAACCTAGCACAAATCTGTTTGGACCCGTTACCCAACCTGCTTGTTATTCCACCTTTAGGTTTCCGTTAATCCGTTAGACTCAAGCTTTAATGTGAAGTGACATAATGGTTTGGCTGTAAATTAAAGGTTTATTAAAACCCTATTTTCTATGTAAATTTTTTTTGCCCCATTGAGAGTTCAGAGCTATATTAAATTGTATCGACTTTAGTTACTTTTTCTGCGTATTTCCTTTTTTGATCTTATATCTGATTTATCAGAGCATCAGTTGCTATCCATATGTTCTTATCTTTTAAATTCCTTTCATATTTTAGAATGCAACAGTCCTTGTTCTTTTAGGGCAAGTCTCGTTACTTGTTGATGTGTAATAGTTTTGGAATTTCATTTAAAAAACCTTTTGTAGGGGACCTAGATATATGCTGATATCATAGTTGTTATTTCCAGGAGAATTAAAGACATTGTCACTCAATCTAAAGGAAGTCTTCTGCTTGAACTGCAGCAGAGATCAATCGAGTTTGATTCCATAATCGGAAAGCATCAAAGTTTAAGGTATGGAATCATCTTCTTCTAGTAATCGCTTTAGCATCAGCATGATACACATTTGTATTTTTGAATACCTGCATCAGTAAAGGTAGCTATTATGACTCATCTATATACAAATGGGTTGATTTGGGTTAATATTTTACATCTATCAGGTCCAACGGGAAACTTAAAAGAGTTGGGGGTTAGAAATTAAACTGGTGGAAAGTGAGCCTGTTTGTATTTAAATGCTCAATTGCTCACAATCTCCTAAAGATCATTTGAAAAAGTCAGATTAATATCTGAAATATATAGTTATACTATCATATCCAAACATTAATTATTTATATAATTGGTATGTCATTCAATCAGACCTGTTTTGACATTAATTAAGATTTAAGAAAGACCCGATTTTACCTGTTACCCAACCCGCTCATTTTTGCGATGGTTTATAGCTTATACGTTTACTATGTTAATGGATTTTGAAGGTCTGCACTGGTTGAAAGGATGCCAGTTCTTGATGAAGCCACTTTCAGTGGAAGGAGGGCTGGTTCTCTGCCAGCTTCTGTTTCCACATCACAAGGCAATTCATTACACCTTCCAAATGGGGTTCCTAAGACAGTTGATGCCCCACTTTTAGACTTGCTTGATCTAACTGTAGATGAACCGGCACCTCCCAACTCTTCGGGTGCCAATTTCCTTCAGGATCTTCTTGATGTTGATATCTCCTCACCATCTTCTCTGCAATCAGGTAAAAATCAATATCTTTGAAACTACGCTTTGACTTTTGGCTTAATGAGATGGTTTTCTCTTGAAAATATTCTTTATTTGTATTTGAGGTGGCAAAATGGGTGGGTCAGTAGACAAAACAGGCACTTTATGCATTATAAATACACCTTGGGCAACTCATAACCCGTTCAATCTATTTGACTGTTGCAGATAAAATGTAACATGAATCGACTTCATAAGTAAATGGATCAAATTTATCACCTATTCATCTCTAATTAAGATACATATTTCATGAAAGATCCCTCTTTTTTCTCTATTAGCATAGATATTTGCCAGAAAGTGGATCCTGAATTTTTATTCTTTATTGCTTTATCAAGTGCAACCGTGCAATTTCTTTCTTGGTCAGTAGTTTTAGGGGTTGGTTGTTTCTAAACAGGTTTATAAGTTTTAATGGCTATGTGGTGTGAACCAGACCTGTCTTGTAAGTGTCAGTTTAACAGTTTGGATTGGGTGACCTAGTCAACGTCTTATAGTATATATCAAAACACGACCTAGTCAACGTCTTATAGTATATATCAAAACACACTAATAGGCAGTAAGGGGGTGTTTGGGAGTTATTATGTGATACTGAATAACAGAATCAAATAATCCACCTGAAAGAGTCTGTAGAAGATAGTGGGTTGAGTGTGGTTTTGCTGGTTGAAATTGTAATAATCAGATGATTTGTACTTGGCAAATTTGGTTATTAGATTTAATATATAAACTGACCTAAAAGGACATATTTGTGAAATAGGAATAAAGGCCCTCCTAAATTAAGTTATAAGGATTTGTAAATAGGTAAATTTATTGTTTACGCTTGGATAATCAGTGTTCTTCCAGCTGTCACGAAACAAAAGTGATTATCCAAATCTTGATCCCTAAATAATCAGAACCATAATCTGTTTATCCAACTCCAAGCATAATCAGTTTTAAAACACAATTCAAACACCGCCTTACAGCATGTGCCTTGACCATTTTCTACCAAACTTGGATGAATCTTTTTTAGTTTGATGATTTCTTTATCTTTAGGCATTTTCTTTACTTTCATGATTTCAGGTACAACACAGGCACAGAAAAGTGGGACAGATGTTCTGCTGGATCTATTGTCAACTGGGTCACCATTACCTCCTGCTCAAAATGGGTCATCTACAGCTGCTGACTTATTATCCATAAGCCAAGATAATAAAACTTCAGGGGTTAATGCTTTAGATAGTCTCTCTCTTTCATCACCTATGGTGCCATCTGTACAAACCTCACCTGCACCAGCAGGTTCCCCTATTATGGATCTGTTAGACGGATTCGGTCCTACCCCTTCAATGCCTAGTAAGTCTTGTGTTGTGTTTAGTTTTTCTTTATTTTCCAAAGAAATGAGAAAAATGTGTCTGTTTGTTTGACAAAAGAAATGGAATGAATCATCAATCATTTTTTGAGGAATTTGATTTCTTTCATTTTCCTGATTTTCGTTCTATGGGAAGTGACTTTTTTCTTTCACAATTTATACATGTTTTTTGGTGCGATCTTCATTAACATCAAGACCCAATAAAATTTTATAACTTCAGTTAACTTCCTTTAATTTCTAAGATAACTGAAAAAGCCTATTTTCTTTATTGTAATCAATTTTGATATTATCTTTTTGTTTTGCTAAATTAAAAGCTTGATGATTGTTATATTTACATTCAGTATGAAAAACTAATAATAAACCCATTATTCTATAGTATATTGCACAATTATACTTACACTAAAGGACATTTTTATCTTTGTTTGCCAATTTATTTCAAGGGCAGGGTTCAAACGAGGACTAATTTTGGTACTAGAAACAATCTTGGCCCTTGATTAAAATAAATCAATGGTTATTAATGGTAATGACTCATCAATGACTCATAAAAGACGCATTAATGAGGGGTATTTTGGGAAAACCAAGCCTCAATCATTAACAATGGTCCACTCAGACGCAATTCACGGTTGGGTAAAAATGAGTCATTAATGATGTTACAAACAGTTCTTGAAAAACAATTTTCGTTTAAACTTTTCTCTTTATTTCAATTCATATCTATAACATATGAAGTAGATGAGTGATAATTCCATTCCTATAGGTCAACCAAACATGATAATGGAATGTAATGAGTCATTCCATTTCGGTCCATTCCATCCAACTAATTCGCCCTTTGTTAATGTTTAACTCGTGCTGGATTAAGTAACTTCTTTATCCTTGATGATCTTTTTAACCATGATTCTTTGAGCAGAAGACAACGGTCCTGCTTATCTACCAATAGTTGCATTTGAGAGCAATTCGTTGAGACTAATGTTCAATTTCTCTAAGCAACCTGGAAGCCTGCAGACAACCCACATTGAGGCAAATTTTACAAACAAGTCTTCTGAGACTTATACGGATTTCATCTTCCAGGCAGCAGTGCCAAAGGTATGGAGAAAATACGGTTATCTATCTGTTAGGTTAACTAAACCTTCTATTCAGTTTTTTTGCAAGTATTTATTACATAAACTGAAAATAAGTTGTGCTAAAGGTGGCAAATGGACATGTTGGCTAATGGGTCAAAAGTCAAAACGGTCAAATTATTAAGTTCTAGGTTGACCCATGAACACTTTTTTTTGTCTGTTTCTTTTTAGTTTTCATAGCTAGCTGCAAATTAATTCTTTTAACGGATAATACTTGCACACACTTATCTCGAACCCTCACCCTATTGGTTGGTAACTTGGTATGCCACCCTTGATATCACTAGATCAAAGGCGTGTTGGTTAATGAATATATTAAATGTGTATTATTAAAATAATGGTCCAAATTAATTTTTTTTCTTCATAAAACAAGTTAGGAGGTTCGGAACAGTGAATATGCTTTGGTGACTTCTAAACTATTTGAGACATTTCTGTTTTACCAGAAAAAGTTAATACTACCATTTGACCTGTTAACAATAAATATAACCCAAATTGACCCTTCACATAAATGGGTTGAACTTACCCTTTCTATACATAATTGATTTTTAGTTATGATGAAACATATAAGGCAACATCATGGGGCTGTTCCAGCTTCTACTTTATTTAATAATATCATTGCTCTTTGAATTGTTGGATTGTTAATTTGTTGGGCATGTACTTTGGTTGAAACTTTTGACTATTGGTTAGACATCTAAAATGTCTTTCAGTACCCATAAAATTAAGGGGTCTTGTAAATGTAAATCAGTGCCATCGAAATTCTGGATGTTTAATTTGTGAAAATGGGAAGTGTTGGTATCTATTTGGCAAAACGGGCAGGCGGGGTGGTTGGGTCAAACCGGGTTCAGGTTTAAACAAGTAAGCTTTAGCACGAGTCAAAACCGGTCGGGTTGGGTTGACTTGAACAGTTAGTTCCTTAAACAAAATTATCTTAAATAATTCGTCAAATATGATTCCAGAAGTCTATATTTTAACAATATTTAGTTTTCTGAATAAAATAATATAAGGGTTTTTGTGCAATAAAAAAAACTTCCCATACCCAGCTAAGGCGGGATTGGGTACTGTTGTTATTGTGCAATAAAAATACACTTTAGGTGACTTTGACCCATTTTCTTTAATCTTACACATTTGACCCCTTGGTAGTATAAGACTATAAGGCGCGAGGCGCTAAGGGTCCTGGATGGTGAGGCTGTTCACTTCACGCACACGAGGCGCCCAACATTCCCAAAATACTAAAATATCAATTCTAGATAAATACCTTAATCCTAATAGGACAAGAGCATTATATGATGCTAATTGAACTCAGCTCTTCTCAAAGACGCACTATGGCTCATAAATGCATGAATATGCGGAAAAGTTAATGCAACAAAGATTGATGTATATGTGTGTGACTGCATAAATCATACATTATCTTTTTGTGATTATAACAATAAACATGGTAACTGGCACTGAAGATAAGTTGTGCATATAACTGTGTAATACTACTAGGTGCCTAGTCTCTCCCCAAGTCCCCAACATCCATATATGCTAGCCTTTGTCTGCGAGGTTCAATGCAGTTGCGTGTTGAATCCATCAGATCAGGGATTAAAATTTCTTTTACTTCGATCTCAAAACAGAAACTACCTCTAAAGGTAGATAAATATCTGGAGTAAGACAATGGTTTTTGGCCCACTTTATGAAATAGAGGAAACCCTCTCATCTCCTCTCTCTTCTACATCTTCTTCAAGAATGGTTTGCTGATAAGAGAACGAGAAACTACAAACTTTTTAGAAATTTTAGCTGGTTAACTTTTAGGACTCCTTTTTCTTGGTAATTTACATTATCAACTATATTCTGTTAGGTTAGGATAATTATGCTTGAATTACTTCAATATTATGCTCTTGTTCTATGTTTTGAATGTAGCGCGAGTCCAAGGGCGCTAGAGCGTCCTGGTTGGTTATAACCGACTTAGGTGAATTGGTAAAGACCTTTAGAATGATCTCTTCCATGTTAGACTAGGTTTTGTAGTCCTCATCTGCCCAATAAGAAAACCCAATTAAAACTAGCCCACCAGCAAAAGTCATGATGCGCAGTGTTTGTGCCTCTAGAGGAGATTGCTTTACCTACTATTATGCATCCTGATGAACTCCTTCTCAGGCTTGTTTTTAAAATCCAAGTTTGACCCGTTAGATATAAAACATAACTTGAATTGGCACATTCATAAGTAAATGGGTTGAAAACGTGATTTACCACAATACCACCTCACCTCCGGTAGACATTTTTGAGGAATTTATGTACATCTTGTCTTGCATTTGATATATAATGTATTTTCCAATTTACAGTTCCTCCAGTTGCATTTAGAGCCTGCTAGCAGTAATACTCTTCCTGGAAGTGGCAATGGGTCAGTAACACAGAAATTACGAGTTACCAACAATCAACATGGCAAGGTATTCAGTTTACACTTATATTTTCTCACCCTACTTTGTATCAAGAGTCAAGACTGCATTTTATCATCAGATTTTATTTTCAATATATATAGAATATGGTTTCCCTTTTTGAACATCCTAAGTTTTATTTTCACCTTCGTGGGGCCCATCTTCATTTTCGAATCAATTAAATGGGATCTAGCTCATGTCCTTACCTCTTCTCTCACCATATTAACGGGACTTGCAAAATTTAGATGCTAGATGGTGTAACGAATTAGACCCCAGTCTCTTACAAGTCACAATCTAAGATCTAATGATCATGTAGCAGGATTTTTTTTCTCCTTTTTTTTGTTTTGTATATAATTAATGTATTAAACATCACCTAGTGACCTACTGGGTAAGGCACTGGCTCCCATAGGGGAGGTCCAGGGTTCTAGTTCCTCGGGGGTTTCAATTACTGATGGATAGGGGTGGTAAAGAAACAACCATGGTAATGGTTAAGCTGCGTACATCTGAGCAAATGCTCGACCCCACGGGAGGAGCCCTAACCGGGAAAAACTTTAGAAAGATAAAATTATGATTAATGCATTGAATGTGATGATTAAACTATGATGTTAAAACAATACATTAATCTTCTTTACTAAAGCGATTTAAAAATTAGGAGGTTGTAAGCACTTGAATAACATTGAGTGATGTTCAACCCTTTTTTAGCTCTTTTTTTTTAATTTGACCCGGCCCTTTTTAGGCAAACGGGTCGAGATTGCCCTCGGTCATAGGTAACTTTTTAGGAAACGCCTCAATTAGTTATGAAAACAAGGACAAAAGTAAACATTCGGTATCATTCACCTTTACAAATTAAGATCAGATCTAGTTTATAACTTTTTTAAAAGATCACTCAGTCCCCATTTGTTAATTTTAAATGTTTTTTATTAGTTACTATACAAAGTGTAAATGACATAATCCTGTTTTCACCAGAAATCGCTGATCATGCGCATTCGCATAAGCTACAAGTTGAATAACAAAGATGTCTTGGAGGAAGGGCAAATCAGTAATTTCCCTCGTGACTTGTGAAGACGATACATCAACTGGTAACGTCTTTTTACCCTTATGAAGGAGTGTCTGTAGCTTTTAGTGCAATTTTTGGTTTGAAGATATTATTGTTGTTTTTTGCTTTTTCCTTTTTTTCATATATTGGGAGTTGTAAGCTATAGCCGTTTGGAATACCGAGTTAAGAACTTGAGCTTTTTATTGCTTTTTTTTTCTTTCTTTTTTCACTGTTGAAGGTGGTTTTTGTATATTATGAACAAAATATATTCTTGTAACACAATTGTGAGAATTTTGCCATCATAGGCATAGACAGAAAGTGGTGATGATTATTATTTGAGAAGCTTTATTTTACTGAACATAAATTACAGTTCTGTGTAATCTTTTTGGTGTATATTTCTGGTTTTTATGGAAATTAAGTCCAATTATTACTTCCATGTAAACATGCTTTGTCATTATTGCATGTAATTATGTAGATGTATTGCAGACTGATTTGCTTTTGCTTTCTAAGTTATAAGCATTTGTTATTATATAATCAAGGATAAAGGATTGATGATATTGGGAAACTTTGAAAACCCAAGATAGATGAGATTATGGGACAAGATTAATGATGCAGATGTGTGTTCCATAAGTTACAAAGGAAGTCTCATAATCTTTTCTTTTTCCAAATAGAGGTGATATATCCTCCTTTTTCCTTCTACTTATCCTCCTACTCACAAGATTAATACAAGTGTCAAAATCAATGAACGGGTTGAGAAAAGAGAATTAGTAGACTCCACATATCATCTTGTGATGAGTAGGAAGATGAAGTAGGAAGAAATAGTTAGAGGGTATATATCATTTTTCTTTTCCGAATGTTGCTATGCGAAACAAGTTATGCTGATGATGAGAAACTCAACAATAACGAACACGTTCTACGACATAGAACAATAGCTGCGATGATTGATTGCTATGCTAGCATTACTGTTTCATGAATGCTTTTTCGAAGTGATGAATGTAACCAATGGACCCATTTTTTAAGAAAGTTATTTTTGTTGAATAGGGAAAAAACAAAGCTATCTGTCATAAGCCTATGACAGTAGTCACCATGACTACTTGATAGACATGACTCATGAGTAAGGGAGTATATGAGTAGTGACGGGATCCTTGGGGTTACAAATTGATAGACATGACTCATGAGTAAGGGAGTATATGAGTAATGACGGGATCCTTGGGGTGACAAATTGATAGACATGACTCATGAGTGAGGGAGTATATGAGTAGTGACGGGATCCTTGGGGTGACAAAACAACACCCCCCC
>JAUEJL010113751.1:0-12335 GCA_032274825.1 Drosophyllum lusitanicum | reverse complement strand
ACCTCTCACTCCTTTTACAGGTGGCTGGTGAGTTCTGCGGTTCAGTTGTGAGGGGGTGTAACTTGGGGAATAATTGGCGGGCACTCTGATTTTAACTGTGACGAGCCGTAGTTTTTGTAATACTTGTATTTTGACTTAACTGATGACTTGAAAAACGGTTTTGTATAATCCGTTGTATTATCTTGTATATATTTATTCGCTTCCGCAGTGTTTTTAAAATGAAAAAATTTGGGTTGAAAATACGGTGTTACAATAATATCTCGAAATCTTGGTCGTTACATGATCTCATGTCTTTTTTTTCAAAATATCCCATCCACACAAGCCGTAAACTTTGCGGGTAGTTAAAGACTCACCGAAACAACGTACCCCTGAGACTTGTTAAGTTTTGTTAAGTATTGAATCAAACACATGAAGAGGTACCGGCATGGGTTTCCCCTTTAATGCTTAACCTTTTATATATCCTCGATCTTGCAAGAGAAATAATAATGTATGTATATAAAAAATGTGAAGTGTCATGAATAGGTTTTGCTTTTGGAAATGATACATGCTATAAACGTGTAACATCCATCCCATATTGTAACACCGCGATTTCTAGGTTAACTTTTGACTTTTTAAACTTATATTTCAAAGGTATATCAGTTTGATAACAAACAACGGAAGTCTTATTAGAGTTTTTTTTCTTTATTTAAAACAACCTAACTGGGTTTTGAATTTACAAACGGGTGTTACCAATATTAATACTGACCGACCATCATATCTGATCCCGGCATCACAAAAGCAACCCTTAGCACAATCAAACATAAACATCTGCAAAAACATACAAACTAGGAGGGGGTTAGCTTTAAAAGATAGTAAGCACAAACATAACCATAAACGTCACATAGCACATAGAACAACACATGATAACACAAACAATGTTATCCTATCACATTGTGGTGTGCTGACATGATTAGTAGGCATCGTATCTCGCAGGGTTGCAAATCCGGCTTAATGATCCTAATTGGGGAATCAAGCACACCTAACCGCGCTTATGGGTGAGCAGGTAGCGGTCCACCAAGCATCGTTATAGAGCCAACGACTCCCTTGGGTTCAGCGGGTAGCTGATTTCACCTTATGTCAAGGAAAGGCTGTCCTGCAGAACCTACGACTCGGAATGATCCCTCGAGTCACCGTTGATCTGAACTATGACCTAATTCCCTGGGATCCAGCCATAGGTTGACCTCAACCATACGACTATAAAACAGTTCATAAATGTCCGGACATACACATATCACAT
This sequence comes from Drosophyllum lusitanicum, assembly GCA_032274825.1. Lineage (NCBI taxonomy): Eukaryota > Viridiplantae > Streptophyta > Magnoliopsida > Caryophyllales > Drosophyllaceae > Drosophyllum > Drosophyllum lusitanicum. The sequence goes on along the minus strand of JAUEJL010113751.1, from coordinate 11,059 downwards.
AGATGATCCAATAGCATGTATGCATTCATAAACACAACAATAACTTCTACTCATACACGATGAGCAGAACACACGAGTACAACCTTGCCATGACATAGAATCAATGCATAAATCATAAAACATGTATTCGTTCACTATCATTGTGAACCTAGTCAACATAGGCATCATATTCATCATAACATCATGATCTTAAACATAGTAGACATTGTGTACACACAAGTCCAAAGTACTCATAAACTACCTTCCTACATTAGTTAGCAACTATGCTTGGTATTGCTTTAAGCATACATTATTGGATTATTGATACTTGCGCATTCAATTAGATATCATACCATCATAGGTAGCATTAGCTCCTTATTATTGGAAGCATAATTTATTTATCTTTAATATTCCTCTTTCCGGGTATTGGTCATTTGTTAACTAATATTTAACACTAACTCATGTTCGTGTCAATCATCCCATTAACGGGTCAAATTAGCTTACAAGTGATCACACTTAGAATTATAATCTTGGTTACAATCATATTCTTTAAACCATCATGTCTCATACATATCAAATGTTAATCAACAAATCCACAAGTACTAAATAATGATTAATGGTTATGTCGGTACTCACCTTAGGTCCATGCAATTATGATTAACACAACTTAACCCCTAAATATTTTTACATTGATTTCTCCAAATCTATAACGGTGGCTTGTCATGGGTTTGGATTTTGTGGGTTTCGATTTGGTGTTCGGTGTGGGTTTCTTCGGCTGTGGGAGGTAAGAGAGAGAGAGAGAGAGATGGCGATGGTGGTGATGCCAAGTCTCCGGCAGTGGAGATGATGATGATGGTGGTGCTGAGAGAGAGAGAGAGTTAGAGAGAGAGGTAGAAAAAGGTGTAGGTGGATTTAAAAATTAAAATGAATAATAAATGTGAGAGGAAAAAGAGAGACTATGATTTTTTGATCCTATTATTTCTAAAAACAAATTAAAAATGAATTTGGAATTTAGAAAAAGAATTCAAAACGTAGGCCGGGGCACTTTGGTCATTTAAATTTCGTTAGGGACCAAATTCGTAAGAGTTTTAGTTGTTAGGGATCAAAACCGTAAAAATAAAAAGGTAGGGACCAAAACTATAAAAACAATAGGGACCGAAATGTAATTAACTCTAAATAATATTAGTACATATATAATGCCAATTGCCAAACCATATACTTCACTATAAATTGGGATCGTACGGTTTGAACTAGTGATTTTAGTCTAATATGATCTCATCAAACCGCATTGTTTATAACTAAAATGAAAAATAAACTGGTTTGAACCAGTTAGAACCACACCCGCGGTACCATATTATACTGGTCCGAAACAGAGTTTTTGCTACAATAACGTGTGTATATGACCCATGATAACAAGTCCGTAGCTGACCATGACACCAATTTGATTGGAGAAAAAAATTTAAGTATATATTATATATATAGTGAATTATCCTGATCAAACCATTAATCCTGCTGTGTACTTGACTCCTGTAGATGGCAACCAGGAGTTTCCCAACAGGAATTGCGCAACAGTGAAGTTGTTGGCCTGAGAGGAGTCATTGATGGCATGAAGACCTGGCCACCTGACACGACCTCCTAAGCCAGCACCTGGACCATAGTTCATGTACTCTCCATAGTAAAGAGTATCAAGAGCGAAATCACCATTCCATTCGAGCCAGCCTTCAGGCCTGATGAGACCGCTTATGTAGGATTGCATGATGATAGTTCTGGAATAAAGCTTCCATGGGCGTCCAAGGTATGTGGGTATGCTAGTACTAGAGTTGGAGACATTCTCCAAGGATATGTTAGAGAACTGAATAGAAAAGCCTGAAGGTTGAGTTGGTTCCTTGCGGCCCTGTGCTGTAATAGTGTTCTTTTGGTTAGGAAGCCCCTTCCTGGCTAGGATTTGACAATTCTGAAACACCACAACTCCATCTCCAAATATGAAATCTACGGTGCCTGTGATCAAACAGTCTCGGTAGAATTGGCGCATCGAGTGGGCATACAGAGTGTCCTGGTATCCCGTGATAGCACACCGAAAAACAACTGACAGATCGGAATCAGATCGAAATGCAACTGCTTGGTGCTTTTCAGGCCCTGCTGTGTTCTCAAATCTCATATCACGAGCTATAAAACCTTTTCCCTTCACAGCTGTATTAATTATACAATTAATTAATGGATTTATTTTATATATACACACACATACACATATAATTATGCATATATGCTAAAATTAGAAGATTAGTAAGGCAACTAAGTTCATAATTAATTACTAGTAAGTAATTAGTAATAGCAATGAATTGAATGTATACATACCGAATGTAGCAGAACGATAGGTGGTCCAACCGTCAACGAAGCTGTGGTTACCAGAAATGACGGTGAGGTCCAGGCCATCCCCAACCATCATGATGTTGGTTTTCTTCTTACTGATCTCCACATACTCCCGGTATACACCTTTCTTGACGTAGATCACATAGCGGTGGCTGTTGTAATCAGGCACTGCAGAGATGGCATCCATCACCCGTGTGAAGTTGCCGCTACCATCTGCGGCCACTACTGCATCAGCTTCATATATATTGGTTTGGAGGAGTTGTCGATGATCTTTTGCTTTTAGCCATCCTGGAAAGCCAACAACGCTCCTCATGAGCTTCCTCCTTCCAGTCCCAGCCGCAGCTGCTGATGAAGCGTCATTAATCAGCTGCTGGTCATGTACCATGCCCAGGAGACTACGCACTAACGAGGTGACCTGGTCAAGGCTACCACCTACCAACGTCTTTACTAAACTGTTTGTACCCTCAAATCCGTTCATGCAGGTGTCTTGATTACCTAGTGCCCCGCCAAGCCATGTCCTCATATCAGCACCCAAGTTACTTGTTCTGTTATATTTGCCTTGAGAATATTTGAATAAAACAACAAAAAAAAAATCATATATATTATAACAGTTAATTGATGTTAACAATATTATTATTATTATTATTATTATTATTATTATTATGTCAAGTGAGATTAGCTAGCTAGCTAGCTAGGAGAAATTAAGGTACCAGTGGTAGGGTTCTGGGAAGCAGAGAGAGTCCAGGTGAGTTCATCGGCAGAAAAATCGAGTAGATCAAGGCAGTCAGCAATGGCATTAGAAAGCCGGAAATCGCCACCGCCAAAAGCACCGCTGAATTTTGAGACGATGGAGATCACGTCTCTAACTGTTTGAATGGTGGACTTGACAGAATCCACAAAATCAGATGCCGGAACTTTCAAGCACTCTGCGTCGACAAATACACCGCTGCTGCTAGAGTAATTAGCAGCAGAAGATGTGGGAGTGGGAGTATAGCAAAGAGTAGATACCAATACCAATGCTAGAATCAGGGAAAGTTTGGTTCTTAAGAAACAAGGTGGAAGAGCCATATATCTATGTACTTGGGCGGGCGGATTCTAAGAGGCCGGGTGGGAATTAGTTAGTCTATATATATCGAGCCTTAGTTACAGTTACAGACCACCTAGCTCCCAATTTTAGTAATTAATGCAAGTATATAGTATTATTTGCTGCACAGGGGTGGGTGGGGGGGCGGGTGGTGTAAAACTGAATTAATTGGATCTGGGAAACAGGTGAGAGATATTTAATGCTAGGAACAGGAGATGGAAATCATGATCGGAAAAGGCCGGTGTCACCCTGTACGTACGTGCTACCAGCGTCGGTGCTAAAAGGGTACTTCCGCCTCTGTCTACCTCCGATGATTTTATCCATGTATTGCGTGCCAGCCTATTCATATAGATGCCTTCCCTTTCCTACTTTTAACCTCTTTCCATTTCCTTTCTGCTTGCTTGTCCGTTAAGCTCTCTCTCTCTCTCTCTCTTGATCTGTTTATCTTTTTTGCTATTAAAGATATAAATTAAATGTCAATCCAAGATTCTCTTCTGTCCTCCATTATCATGTCTTTTATCACTTCTTTTTCGACAACAATCGCTATCTATTCCTCTTCTGGGCTTATGCAAGCACCGTGATTTGATGTGCTTTTGGTCAATCACTTGATAAAAGCCGTTCAAAAGGAAAAAAAAAAAAACCTTGATATAAGAAATCGCTTCTACTGTTACTTTAGCATATCACATGGTATGCTCATAGCCACCATTAATAATTTTCTTTTAGTTATTTATCATATTCTCTATATATTATATATCGCTTTTCTATGATCGAACACGTACGGGTACATACAGATGAAAATACACATACACCATTATGGTTAAAACTTACAATATTCTTGAATACAAGCTCTTAATTGGAAGATCATGTATCACCTCCAGATCCAACTAAGCTACCGTATGCTTATTCAGCACTTGTTAAGACCTATATGAAAATTTTACTTAAACCAAATGTCAAATAACATTTTTGACTTTATATAGTTAAAATACTTAATGAATACTTAAATAGGTTTAGTATCTCAAAATGTATATTAAGCTACAAAGTTCTTTTTCAATATATCAAACTAGCTTGTAAAAAAGTGTCATTGTATTTATTAGGTCACTTGAAATTCAGTCTGCAAATAAACTTTTGGTTTTTTGAATTATTATTATTATTATTATTATTATTATTATTATTATTATGATTAATCCTCTTTAAATCTGCAAGGATATTCAAACAAAAACTACAAAGATAAACATAGGCAACATCTATTGAAGCTTTGAATGTGTGGTTTCATCTTCCTAAATGAAAAAACCAAATTGAAGTTACGCCCCGGGACATCAATGGCTACATGTACAAGTGAAATTGATTCTAGGGCTGCGTTTGATGATGAAAAACTGAAATCGATTCTAGGGCTGCAACGAATAACCAGTTTTTTGAAACTTGTGTTTGATGATGAATAACCCATGTAAGATCAAACAAGAATCTCAGATCTGGGTTTTTCATTTTTCGTGGATAGGGTTTGCAATGGGGTTTTGAAGAGCAATTGAGTCTAGAATAGCAAAAACCCATATTTGTTCTTCATGAATCGCAAAACCAACATATATTCTTCATGGGGTTTTGAAGAACGATAGGGTGTAGAATCGCAAAAACCCATATTTGTTCTTCACAATTGGAAACATAAATGAATGGAAATAAATAAATGCTAGTGTATCAAGTCGGCAAGCATTAAAACAAGCTAATATCTCTATCATGTGCAACCGTCTTATCAGGTCTAGCTTTAAACGAAATACACGAGTACAAGACACCATTCGAGAAATAAGTATCAACTAACGCCTTATGAGTCAATAAAGTTTAAGACAAAACAAACAAGAAGCCAATAAATCGTTATTTAATTAACGATGGTATTAATCAAGAATGTAAAATAACCGTTTAACCAAGTATAACGAATATGCAACCGACATCAACCTTTAACAAACTACAAGCAACCTTTAGTTCAGCCGCTACGAGGCTAAGAATGTACAACCTCAAATTCTAAACCAATTACCCCATTCACGTCTCGCGCGCCTAGTAATCACATGTATACGGGGGGCGCAAGTCCCTCATATACACCGATTCTAAGTCCAACTGCTACCATTACTCCGACTAAGTAAGATTCAAGCATCCTTACGTAGTCGTTTCAAGTGAAGGTTATAACAGTAATACAAACACGACATACCTCCCAACACCTACGTGATGTTTTGCGCAAAGTCTCAAGGACTCGGACCATACATCACTCCAACATACACGTAACACCAATACCACATGCACCATGTCACATTGGCTATCTAGAACACTGACACGCGCGAACCGCTTCATATTTTTATATAAATATTTTAGAGTACACATGATGTTTGAAAAGTGGTGTTACCTTGGAAATAGACTACACGTATAATAGACAAGTATTACCTATCGGTATACAACATATCTCTTTTGTTAACACAGAGTATCAAACTTAGGGATGGAGGCTTCTAATAATCAACCATCACTATTATCTAGTCATTAACAATACAAGGAGTGAATTTAAACCACATAACTAAATCTAAACAACAGAAAGCACAAATAAAGATTATGACACAAGATCAGCAATAGGAAGGAATTCAAGACACGAAGATACTCATTCTCATTAGATTCATCTTAGCCAAATGCAGTAATGTGTATGATCATGTAACGTAATTATGTTGACTTATTAAGATCAAAGGATAAAAAATATACATTCTTCAATTAGTGATCCATCTATAGGCCCAACGAATTCCACCATACATACAAACATAATCTCTTAATGCGTAAGGCTTTTGAATTGGAAAATAGTTCTACATACCCAAATCATCTTTGGAGATAAAATATACATGACTCAATCTCTATCTATCCAAATCATTAGCATATCTCTTGATGATTCAAACAACACACTAAACACACATGAGTATAACTTCTCATAGCATAAGGACATGTATTTGACTCAAAATCCAACATCTCAAACCATCACTCATCAAACCTAATGTGATGCCTCTAATGCACATACCACACTAAAATCCATCAACCTAGTGTCAATCTTGACATTACCAAACTTGTTTAAAATACACAAACACTTGAAGATAAGCATTTCACACATAAAGTTATCATAACATACATGTATAAAACACCTACATGATCCGAAAATATCATCAATATCACCAAACATAATTCTTCATTGAATCAACACATAATATCATCCTAGTCAACAAAGTCAAATCATCACAAATACATAATACAAATAACTAGGATTAATATAATCCAAATGAATGAATGTATCTAGCTCATAGTTTTTATAGACATACCCAAATCATATAACAAATTTGAAATCAACAAGACCTAAATAGGAGAGATTATACAAACCCAATATAGTTGTAAAATAGGATGTATAATGAGTTAGAAACGCCCTTCATAGTTTGAATCACCTTCCTAAACACCAAGGATCAATGCTTCATCATCTCTAAAAGAAATCTCCTATGGCTGCTCTAGATGAAAGAAAATGAGAAAATGTAGAACTCCCGATCTGAATCTGCATTATGTCTTTTAATAGCTGCAATCAGGTTAAGGCACATCTGTGACAAAGTAGGCACGGCCATACCTTTTAAGTGAGGCACCCTTGTGCTTTGGCTGTGCTAGCCCAAAGTTCGAGCCCAATTCTGGTAGGGGCACGGGCAGGGACATGGCAACATGTCTGCAACGCATGAGCATGCCTTAGGGTGTGCTAGCTACAGTTTCTTGCCATAACTTCAACGGTTTTCCTTTCTTTTCACTTCATTTATCTTTGAGTCATTGTTTGAAGCCTACAAAGCAAAACAATTTTTAGCATCAAATCACATGAATTTGCTATGAAATGGTGCCAAAATTCAGGAAATCCAATATGGTACATGTGTATAAACCGGCCAATATCAAACACCAACAACCTCTGTTGGCTAGCACTTTCAAGTGATCATAACCTCTTAGACCACTAGGTAACAACCACTAAGACATGTGAGTCTAACCCCCATCCCACAAGTCAAGACACATGCGCATGCAAACTATAATTTAACATGTGAAAGCAAGCTTTGTAAATCTAATATCATGCAACCTATCAAGCAATCATGAAATATTTAGACGAATGGACAAAACAAACAAACAAATAATCAATAATACAACCTTTCAAGGCGACTAATATAAGTTTAGGGATTAAGAAAGGGTTTTGAAAGCTGGCAACGGGTCCTGTTAAGCGCTTTGCCTCACTAAATAGGAATATAGCTACTTTACAAATTTACAAATAAGGCTATATATTTTTTACATATTTTTTGTATCAGATTTCCCTCATAGACCCAGGGTACCTGCCCATGTCCACACGTCTCATTCATCGAGCCGAGTACCACCTCTAGGATTGCTGCGTTAGAGCAGCAGTAGTCAAGGCTGCAGCAAGCGATGTGTGCCATCATGGGGATTTTAGCCCATGTGATCCACTTGCGGCATCACATTGTTGACGCCATGTCTGTCGAGCTCGCTTCGCGGCCGGAGACTTCGCATCACTTAAACCTCGTTACCCGCCCATAGTAGTCAGTAGCATCGCAAGCTAGCCGCCAGACCAGAGCCAAGCTCATACAGAAGCTCGTCTTCTTTAGATTAGGCTAGGCTCTGGGTCTTTGTATTTTACTTGTAGTACATTATGTTTTAGGTTAGGGTTGTACCAATTTTCATAGTCATGTGTACAAAAGTTGGTTTTGACGTGTTGGATATGTATATATATTATCTTCTGATTAGTTGTATTGCCATCTGAATTGTTGTATTTTTTAATTTTGCGCTTCTTGTTTGTCCCTTTGCCTCATGTTTGCATTTTTATAAATATTTATCCGATTTTTGTTTCGTGATATCATTTCACCCTTTTGTTTGAGTTGTTCCATTTTGCGTATGCCATCCTACACTTTGGTGAGCTTGGTCTTGAGAACGGATTAGCTTAAGCGTGGGGAGATTCATGCTGATGTGCGAACTCAAGTTATAAAATTTTAAGTCCAGAAATATCAAAGTTGACTACCATACAACAGGAAAGTATGACCGGGTCATGTAGTAGTATAACAATAATAAGTCCAGGGTATCGTCTCCAAGAGAACGGTAAAGCTAATTCAAATAACTAAACCAGTATCAATCTGTCTGTAAGATTTTATTTAAAGAAAGTATGATTTTTTTAATTAACTAATAAAATAAAGCAGCTAACTAAGTACGCATAGATAAAGGAAAGCTGATCTAGGACATTATTGAAGATAAAATTCACTGAGAATTATATCTCCCTAAACATATATTTGATTAGTAAAACCCGATTAATGTGAATTGTCAAGAAGTTGATTGATTAACTTTCTTTCAATCTCTCGCAATACTAAGACACTGTTTCTAAGAATTTCATCTCTAAGCCTATGAAATAACACACCTCAAATTATCGTTCAATTATGGGATCAGATCTCTCTGCACCCTTAATCATAGAACTTTCGTTTCAAGAATTAATCCTTTAAGCAATTAACTAGGTTATTGGTGTTTTTCTAGTGAGTTGCCTACTACGTCGCCTAAGAGAAAAGTAGAAGAAATCACACAATTACGACACTTTGGTGATCAATAAATACATTCAATTAACATATCAAACAAGCAAAGGTTAAAGCTAAAAAATTTAAGAGTTCTTTAACCGATAAACGGATAATTGTTCAAGAAAACATCAAATAATCCATAAGATGAATCAGATCTAGTGTATGGTTCAAATCATCCAAGTGAATATAAGAATTAACTCATAGACAAGTTACAAGACATCAAAAATAGAAAAAGATAGAGTTCATGCACCATTATAGATTGATGATGATGAATCAAATTAATCATATAGAAGATGTAGCCTCCGATCTTCAATCCTCAGGCGTAATAGGTAAGAAATCCTACATCTTGTCTTAATTCCCTCCGGAAGTATGCCATTGGCCGCCCAAAATTGCCCCTTTAGGGCTCCGGTACGAAACCCTAGGCTGAAGTATGAATTAATTTGGAATTAGGGTTCAAAAAACGAATATATAGGCATGTTGCTGACTCGATTGATTACAATTTAACTCTCTCTCTCAAACTAACAAACTAATTGCTAGAACTTGTTTAGCTGTTTCTACTTATGAACACAGAAAACGGTGATCTCCTAAACAACTCTGAACTTATCAGCCATGAACAAACATGTAAGTGGTTATTGATTTAATAACAAAGCATGTAACTCACGAACAGACGTGTAACCTCTAAACATACTAAGAGGTTAACTTATATAGTTCTGCAGATAAACATCTAAACGAACAAACTAAGACTTATCCCAATATGCCAATTTAACTAACATATCTATACATCCGTATAGATAACTTGATAACTCTTATCTTCAATCTTGAGTTTCAAACTTTAATCTTGAATCTTCTTATCCAGCCGTAGATAGGGAGCGAAGATTTTTAAACACATTTAAACTATTTTCAGATTAACTTTCCTGTTAAGCTGAGTTACTCAGCTTGAGACTCATCAAGCGGAGTATTTTAACCAAACTTTGGTTTTCCACATGTACACACACATAGATACTGTTACTTAACTTAGGAAGTCATTAGAGTTCTCTAAAGCTTACTTAGAAGCTCTACATGATTCAATTTAATACTTTTAAACCTTATCTTTCAAGCTTTATTTCTCTTATCAAATATAACCATATGAAGTCATTTGACTAATATAAATATTATATAATACCCATATATGGAAAGAATTGAGATAAAAGTGTTAAGATGAATATGACAAACAAGCATGAGATGCAAATATTTATATATTGAGACGAATTGATAAAGTGGATCGTAGGTGTAATGGATCCAGAACGGTGTTAAGTGTTAGTATCAAGACTCAGAACCAACACTAATTATAAAGTATCTCAGATACATTATTGTGCTCTTTAGAGCATGAGAATTATTGGGGTCAAGTATATGTTATTGGACCTTTAGAGTTATTTTGCCCTTTGAGAGCATTAGAGTTACTGGGATCAAGTATATGTTATAGGATCTTTATTGTACTCTTTCAGAGTTATTTTGATCCGCTATTGGACATTCCAGAGCTATTATACTCTTTCTGGTATGATGGGTAATATACTCTAATTTATACATGTTTTCAGTTTAGTTTTCCCGTGCTTTGGACTACAATTGTTGGTAATTGCACACATTATGATACTTAATCCTTTGTTTTCACCTTGCAGGTATATTTTGGATTTTCATAAACAAATCAAAGCAAAATAGAAGAAATCAGAAGAAAAGCTGAAAAACCGAAGAAAAACACACCTTACAGTCGTACGTGGAGCCATAAGCATATTACGACCGTTGTTCAAGATTACAATCCAAGTGGCCAAGTAGATCTGACATTATATTTAGGACTCTAGAGCTTATGGTCGTAAGTATCTAACCTTATGGACATTATCCTCAATGAATCTTAAGTTTACGATCATATGTATCCAGAAGCCTCCCTTGCAAATTACTATTTAAACTAGGAGTGAGCATGGGTCGGTTTTGATCCCAAACCGAACCGAAACCGATAATATCGGTTATATGGTTTTTCAAACCGATGGGTATCGGT
>JAUEJL010113740.1:0-12335 GCA_032274825.1 Drosophyllum lusitanicum | reverse complement strand
CATGCTATATTACTTGTACTACTTAACTTAAAAAATTGTCTTAAAAAAAAGAGCTAAATGCTTTATAGAGTAGTAAATTATAGATTAGTAAAGATTAGAAGCGGTTAACGAAGAGTTTCTCGTTGAGGTGGTCTCTCTATCCTTCTATTTGCTTTCTCTAGGTAACGTACCACTTCAAAATCTTGACAATAATTTAAACATGCGACTTATTTACGTATCGTGGGATTCTGGGAACACAAGAAGAGGGTAACACTTTACAATAAACAAGACTCAAAGGGGCAGTTCTAAAATATTCAATTTCAAAGGGGGCTAGATGTTTAATACAATTAATCTGATGTGTCGAAACCCTACCACCCTGCGCCAGGCGGCTGTTTCTTATTGGTCGTAACACTCTTCTTCCACGTAACGAAAGTCTCCGGTCAGTGGTCGTCACTTTTTAAATCGCAGAGTATGGTGTTTTGAGTACATAGGTGTGCGCCGGAGAGAAGAGTAGAATATGGCGGTGACGGCAGCGTTGCGACGATTGATCTTCGTGGCGACTATATTTATCGCATTATCTATAGCTCATTCCATTCATGATAAATGCAGAGCTTGTAATGCCGTAGCTGTGAGTACTTAATCCATCATTTAATTTTTGAAATTGTCCGATCTGTAGTTTTCTGTTATTGCGACATTCGATTCATGCTTAAGCATGTTGTGTATTGGAAATTTGAAATATGTGCGTTGGTAATCGGGTAATTGGAGAAAACATCTTTGATTTTATGGTCAGATTCAACGCGTTTGTCATAGGAAATCGATTTGAATCCTTATAGGGCAATATACGCAAAAAGTAGCAAAACTTCATTAAATTTCATGCTTGGGGTAATCTAACTTATTTTTTTCTTTTTTCTTGGCTGAATTTAAGGTGACTATATTTTGAGGTAACTCTTAAACTTAAGCTGGTAACTAGTAAATGTAGCTTAGATGCAGAAAACTACCGTTTCCAGTAACACTCATCAATCATGTAGAATTGAAAGTTGATTACCATAAAATAGAAAGCAGGTTACCAGAAAATGAAAAAAACTTAAAGCTCCTTACTGTTTCTGGTAATCTTTGAAAGTAAGATTACCTTCAACAATGAAAAAGATTGGATACCTCAATGGAACTGTAGAAAGTTTGCTGACTTTTTGTGTAGCGTGCCCATCATCCATGTATGCCTTATTTGTAGTCACTCTAAACGTAGTTTTATACGTAAAAAAAAATCTGTTAAATAGTCGGTGATTTCTTGTCAAAAACAAGAACCATGATTTGGGGATGTACTATTTGCACTGGAGACTGCTTCTTCATTCTCTATTTTGTGGTGAAATCGAGCTATATGATCTATAATACAGACTTTCAACCTATTGGCTTCTGAGCTTTTTGTTATAGATGGATGATGACATGTTCTGGTTATGATTGAATTAGTATTTATAATTTGTTTGCATAAAAAGAAAGCTTATTATAGGTCATATAAAGTGCATTTAAGGTGCATTCTACTCTCTAGTTAATTTTTATTTTTGCTTTTCGTGGTTACTGAACTGAATTTTGTTTATGCACATCCTCAATGACGCAACTTCTTAATTGAGCCTTTATGGTTAGAATTTGAATTGATCAATTGGTTTTACGTTTTGTAGGAGGAACTGGAACTCGAAATGATGAAGGTATGACTCTTTCATTTCTTCCTATGCATTATTTCATAATTCATTCCTGTACATAGTTTGAACAGCTTCAGTTTCCTATCTCCGGAAGTGCTTAATCCTGCTTTCAGAACCACTTTTCAGAGAAATGAGGAAGTTGAGAGTGGTGATGGAAAGGTTGAGGAAAAGGATAAAGAAAAATTGAGTATCTAATGGAATTCTCATATTTAATGGGTAGCAGTTTAAGAAAACAAGGTTTTAGTCTTTTAGAGGAACTAATGGTAGAACTGCTCGATTTTGTTTCTACCATTAAACAAGTTATCCTACTCTCTACCAGAATCCAAAAATCATGAACTGAAACTAAATTTTAACTAACATTCAGGGCATCTTTTGGTACTAAAAAATTCTGGCTTGAAATTGGAGCAAAATCATATCAAAATATATATGTGATGAGCTACAGTCACAATTCCAACCATCAAAGTCAGCTTGAAATTGGAGCAAAATCTCTTGATTTCAAATATTACAGTTGTAATATCTGAACACGAGCAAGCTAGCCCAATAAACATTGTGTCAACCAAAAACATGGCAAGAAGTTATTAAGAGCCTACTGTTGAAGGTTTATAAGCAGCCTATAACTCATTTCACAACCAATATGGTAGTGAATTGTTAAAAATGTTGCAGTTTAAACTCATGAAGTCTTTGTCTAACAAAATAATCCCAGAGCAACAGACTAGTCAAATAATCTCAATGTCAAGTGAACCATGGTGGAAGTTATTAGCAGCCTAATATGGTAAGGTATAAGGAACCTACTGTTATATTAAAAAATGTGGTGGGATACGGTTATGTCAGCCTTACTGTTCATGACTTTCTTAACATTGATCAAATGTAAAGTAGATATAATATATTCTTGGCTACATATTAATAAAGGAAACATCACTTTACCTTGTATCAAGAGCATAGTATTGCTCACTTCATATTGAATTCTTGACTAACCTTGCTATATAAGATGTTTTCACAATAAACATTGTTTACTTTGTACCAGAGGATTATTATTGCTTATGCAGTTATGCTATACTTGTTTCTCAACTTACAATGGTTATATTGTCCCATATCAGAAGTGTCAACCTTTTTATCCTATGTTTGTTTTGTATTATTATCATTGGTTATTTTCGTTCCAGGAGAAGCCAAAAAACCATATTGACATGAGACATCGGTTGGACTCGACAGGGCAACGTAGAGGAAAGGTGATAGATTACAGGTAAAAGTTCAAATATCTTCTCTCTGGATCCCTTTTTAATTGCCTTTTGCATTATAACTAGATTAGTTTGCAGTAACGAGATTAAACTCAATTTGTTAATATAGACCCCAATTTATTTAAGCGGGTATCCTTTATAAGCATTTAGTTCTAGCAGAAATGTCCGTGTCTTTTCCCTGCAAAAACGAACTTATTGATCACAAAGAAATTAGAGTTGTCTTCATTTTGCTTATAAATATCATTTACTCCAAATTGGTTATCCATTTATCCTACGCACACATCTCTTAATGGTGGATATGATAATAAAGATGAGAAACTTGTATTATACAGAGTCAGTGAGCTGAGAGTGGTTGACCTCCTGGACAGGCTTTGTGATAAGATGCAAGACTATACTCTTCAGAAGGTGAATGCTTGAACATACTATATATTTAAAATTATAAGAAATGTGTGTATGCAACAATGCTGCATGAAATGCCATCAATTTGGTCACTAATCGTCTGGCAATAACATACATGTCGACCATCTTCTCACCCACTCACTGGTGGTTTGTGATCGTTTATGCAGATTGATTCTAACAAAAGAATATGGATGAAAGTGGATAACTGGGATGACATCACTAGTAGTATGTATTGGTGACAACTTCTTTCAGTAAGCTTGTCTTATACTTGAGCTTACAGGACTAAATTATATAGTGGCTAAACAACCATGATTCTTTTATATTAGTAAAAGACATGTTCCATATAGCCAGATGTTATCTAGTAAACCACCATAATCTCTCTTTTGAGATTTATCTCCATGTAACACCAGAAAGCTGCCAAAATATTTTTTGTGATGCTCTTTATATTAAATCATGAGTGATATCTGGTAAGTTGAGCTTCCTCTGACAATCTGTCCTTCTCATGCATAGATAGGCAAGAATCTCGTGCTCACTCAAAGGAGATATCATCTTATTGCGGAAGGTGAGATGAGAGATCAATTCACTGCAACATATTCTGTTTTAGTATATGTTTACTTGGAAAAATATGCACAAATGTACTCATCCCACCAATTTTATTTGTTTTGCCAATTTACAGTAACAAATTTAGTTTTAGTTTGATGTTTGCTTGGCAAAGCATACACACCTATATAATTCATTGTCTGCATTTTCCAGGTTACTCGAGGAAACCGAAGATGAGGTGAGTCGATGCTCTCTAGAATTTATTGTTGGTCGCTAGGTCTTTATCCATTTGGGCATGCATTTCTATATTTTGTGTCCTGTTTATGCAGTGTGATCAGAAAGGAAAATATTTACAAGTGACGATTTGGAGTTACAAGGGTTGACTTGGGTTATATTATAATGGATAAAACCTGTTAAATCATTCTATTTAAGTAGATTGTTTTTGAAGTAGTATAAGCTTTAGTCATAATTTTGACACCCTAATTGTAAAAGATTAGCAAAATTCTGGTTAATAAATGTTCCTCGTCAGTTTTCAACCTGGCCCAGGCCATACAAAACACTCACCTGTTTTCGCCCACACTCATTTTGACTCGTTACCGTTACCAACCCATTTTGCCACCTTTAACCACGGGACACCAATGGAGAACAGATGGAGAGCGTGTCAAATGGATGTGATATGAGAATTTTTACTTTTTTCCAGTTCTTTTGTGACAACTTGTCTGTTGCTCTATTTAAATGCAGCTGGCAGAATTGATAATGAAAGGATCAGTTAAAGTAGGGGAAGTGAGCAAAGTTTTGTGTCATGACCTTAGCAAACACTGCAAACCCACAAGGTAATTTTAAATCTTTGATTCTATTTCCCAAAATTAATTTTGTAGACCTTTTGTTCTTATTCTTTAGCAGACCCAAGAAGTTTTGGTACTTGGTTTCAGTTTTTCTATAAAATTCACATAGAAAGCTAGGCATGGAAATTTACTGTAACGACTTTTGCAACTTAAATCAGTTTATGAAAAAAGTTATTGTTCAACTACTCTTGCTGAATGATATTCACTTTAAAGAGTGTAGAAAAGCCTGTAATGTTGGTGAGTTACACCTAGGATGGGATACCAGGTCCAAACGGGTTCGGGTCAAATGGGTAACTTATGTAGTGGTCAGGCTGTGTTGGTTTTCTCAGGAACAGTTTTAATCCAATCATTTGAAGTTTGTAAACAATTAGTGTTTCAAAAGCTATGAATGCATACATAAGTTATGCTATCTCAAATCTATCTTTTTTAATAAAACGAATTAGGAGGTTCTACGCATTAAAAATTCAATTTGGATATATTTCGATGTGTTTGACCTTTTAAAGATGATATACAACCAGAATCAACTCCTTCCTTTATAAGTAAATGGAAGTAAAATTGTCACCTTTAGCGGCATGAAAGAGCTTACTGATGCCTGATGTTTGTGTGCAGTGGTAACCATAATGAGGACGATGATGAGGTTCATGAAGAACTTTGAGAAACCACGATCACGGAACTATAACTTGAATATAACTGGAAGCTGCAGAGCCAGAGTACACTTGTATGGATACTAATTTAGGTCAACTTTGTTTCACTTTTGTATTTTGATTAGCATTTTCTTACAAGAAAACTCATTGGACTCCTATTAAGAAACACATGCTTATCAGGTTCTACTATGTTTACTAGATCAGGTTTCTACAAGCAGACGTTAAATTTGATGCATAACACATTTCAAGTTATAAATCCAAGTTAGAATTACTCTAATAAATTTAAGTGAAACTATCGAAAACCTGGATATATTGTACAACGGGGGGGATGATTAACAGCAAGAGTACCGTCTATCGATAACACGACTTACCAAAATGTACATAATTTTTAAACAACGGGAAAAAAATTAATAAACATCAATAATCGTCTTATTTTCGCAAAAAGGAGTACACAAAGCGCTATATAAACACAAAGCATTTTCACGAGTTACCATCCAAAACACCCTTGAGAAAGTTTAGGCCTTCCGAAGAAATACTCCTCCTATGTCCCATTGGAGATTGAACCTCAATCCATGGTGGTGGATCCGGTGAAAAACATATCACGATTACTGTTAAATTATCACGTGTACTCCGTTTAAGTGCTTCGCGGACAAGCTCTCTCGAGCATCTCTCGGGGTCATTATGTATCATCAATTCTTTTCGGGCTATTGTTACAGCACATTGGCTACTCATGACATCCCACAGTCCATCACATCCCATTATAAGAAACTCGTCATCTTCCATCAATAAGATTTCTTGCAATTCGGGCTCGGCACTTAATGGGCAAGCAGAGCCTTTTGTGCCTTTCATGTGCCAATCTCCTAGAGCTCGGGCCACCGATAACTGACCATTTAAGTAACCGTCATAAATGACACCACCAAGTTGTTCAATTCTACGTCTCTCGGATATACTATTTGGTTTGTGGTCGTTTGATAGTTCAATTGCTTTGCCACGTTTTCCTAAAACAGCCCGACAATCACCAGCATTTGCAACTACCATCATCCTGAGCAATACAATTTAAAATTGTTAAAAAAAGTAATAATGATTTTAATTGAACTATGCTGCAAAGACTCAGGTGTGTGTTGCATAGATACCGGGACCCAAAAAAAATCCAAAATAAAGGATTGAAATGTATTTGAGAGTGTGTATTAGAGCTAGCACTTTCAGTCCATTATAAACTAGTCGATTGGAATTATGTTTCATCGCTAATGGGTAAAATGAGTTGAAACTCGCCCAAAGTAAACTTTTAATGCATCATGAAACTTCTATTTTATTATAAAAAAACTAGGTTCTTAAATATTCGTCACACTACTGATTTATCAAAATACTATATATTTTGTTGAAACAGTTTCAGGCCAACTCCACATGGCCCAACTCATTTCAACCCCTACCTGCATACCAACAGTTGCCTGATACCCAACCTGCCTAGGCCACCCATTCTGCCACCTCCAGTGGCGCGCGCGTGTGTGTGTGTGTGTGTTCTATAATCAACCTATAAAAAGGGAAACTTATCATAATTCATTGTTTAATTCATGGAAGTAAAGCATGTAACATAATGATTCTCAAGCGACTCTTGTAGACAAAAACAAGAGGCAGCTCACCTACCTTCCATATATGAGAGTAGTCAACGCCGTGGTTCCTGAAGAGATATCAACAGTACCATTCTCTGCAAATGCTTGATCAGCTTTCATGTATGCATTTCTTATTGCCTTCTTCAAGCAACCCGGGAACTGCGGGTCCTCAATTATCAACTTCAATATATTCTTTCTCACATAAGATGCAGCATCCGTTCCACCATGCCCATCAAAAACCTATTGACATAAAACATTAAAACCACAACCATCGTTTTTTAAAGACTGCATACAAAATAGGTGTAATTTGTAATCCGCAAAGCATCATTATGACCCAAGGGTCGATGTCGACCTAGCGAGTCCTGCACAACGATTGTCAGGAAAATTAAGATATTAGAGTACATACCCCATAGAAAGCTCCAAGGGAAGGTAAACCTTCTATTATATCTAAATGTTCAAGAAGGTTGTCTATACATATATGTTCATCTTCCATGTATTCCTTTGGCCCTTTCTCTGCACAGCTTCCTGATCGAATCATGGGCACATATTCGGATTTCCCATCTGAAGCTGATTTGACCCCAACAATCCCAATGTCAAAGTCCTACCAAAATTTGCAAAGAAGAGTCAACCACTAAAGATTAAAACACATACACATAAAATCTTCATTAAAAGATAATAGTCATTGGAAATAAAGTCACTGCACTTGTGGTGTTCTAAGATCCACAAGGTATATTTTTATTTGCGCTCATAATATATAGAAGAAAAACTCAATAAGAGATGATTTTTATATTACAACTTGTGAGAAAAAATGTTTAAAAAGGCGGCTCTTAAATGGCATCACCTGTCCCATAAGCTCTAGGCCATTGAATTCACTCATCAAAGCAAAACAGCATGGTAAGTAGATAAGCTCACACCATATCAGGACCAACAGCCTTAACTAACATAAAGACAAGATAGTACAATTTAAAACATATATTTGTTCATTGAGTCCAAGGTAGCCAACAGTGTTCCAGAGCACCTGATGTACAAGTCTACAATTACTTTTTAAACAGAAAAGTGAAACTAAATCATTAAATATTCAAATTGAACTACAGTTGAAAACCTAAAGTCGCAATTGGAGCTCCGAAAGTTGGTTTTAACCATATTTGTACAACACCTCTAATTATCCTATAACCAGAAGCAATTATCAATCTTGGAACGACGATTGCATCTACTGCCATAACTTTTTATGCTAACTAATTTAAGATGTAAAATATGAACTAACAAGCAAATACGAAAAGAATGGATTATAAAGAATACAAGGGAATGGAGAAAAATAAGAACTAATTTTCTTTTGCTGCCTTATCGGTAAGACACAAACTTATGGAGACCTTCATATTCTGTGTGCATCTTAACTACGGTAATTCCAAGACTTGATCATTTCTAACATATAAATGAGATGCTGATGTACATCCCCATGACATAAAACCTACACATATCCACTCTTTCTAATTCTAAGACAAAATATTGAAAATAACAAATCAAAAAACAACAATCTCTTAGCTCTCATGGGGTGTTTCTGTACAAAAGGCAACAGAACATACAAGCATGAACAAAAACCAAAAATCAGCACATCATTTTCTGGTCAACAAATGATCGAATGCATGAAGAATTAAAAATCTTCACAACAGAAAATGCTAGATCAAGTTTCAAGCATGAAAATGATTTATATACCGTATCTGCAGGTGTCAGTAGTGTTGCGGTGCTTATGCTATGGCGGACAACCGATAGATGCCTTGGAGGTTTTCCAACATCCAGCTGATTCAAGTGGTCTGAGTTCTGAGATTTCTCTTCAAACCCAGAAGGAATATCATTATTAAAACCATCTTCCATTATTACATATGATGGCGAAAAACCCGTGCCAGCAGCCATATCTACTTTTGGCACATAAGCCCCCAAAACAATCCTAGTACAGCCCTCAATAAGTTCTTGAAAGATATACAAATAGAAACAGCAAAATTCTGACTGATTGTACAATATCTTCAAGACA
Organism: Drosophyllum lusitanicum; assembly: GCA_032274825.1. Taxonomy (NCBI): domain Eukaryota; kingdom Viridiplantae; phylum Streptophyta; class Magnoliopsida; order Caryophyllales; family Drosophyllaceae; genus Drosophyllum; species Drosophyllum lusitanicum. Next base: position 3,360 of record JAUEJL010113740.1, on the reverse strand, counting down.
GAAAACTCGCTACTTTCACCCAATAGTCCAACTTACACTTATCAAAAATCAACCCACTTGAAACTTAAATCCCCCCCTTTTCTCTCTTTGCTAAAACATCTTCAATTTTCTCTTTTAATTCCATTACAAGTCCAATAAACTACAGAAAACCCCTGATCATGCAACTTCCGAGATCCCAAGTTCTTCATACACCAATGATCACTTCTTAACCAACTGAATAAACTTCAGTGCCAGCAACAGAAATCGCAATTTCCCACAAAACCTAAATATAAAAATCAAATCTTGTACAAGAAATAGAATCTAGACATAAAGACCCTCTGGCTGTTATCTCGGATCATACCTATGTATGGATTTTACGAATCACGATCCAATCTTTCAAAATAATAAAAAAACATGAAAGATATGGTGAACAGAAGTTGCTCACAGATGGAGAAGCAGATTGTGATGCTTTTGTTCGCCTATTAATCTCAATTGAAACCCAAATTTAGAAACCCTAGAAAGCAGCACTACTTGAAATAGAAATCAGAGAGAAAAGGGAAAAGAGCCAAAGGGGCGTATATTTATGAAAAAGATTAATTATGTTTAGGCCCCTACATTCATGACTAATTCTTTTAACACCCCCACAAAATGGTTATTGCACTCTTGACTGATAAAATTAAAAGTCGTCACTTATTACTCTCTCAAGCATTAAATTAATGACTGGTTTGTTAACATTAACTTTATTCATTTTCCATATGTTTTTTTTATAATGTGGATGATGTATTCCTTCTTTTAATATATGTAGGTTAGTAGTTGAATGTTAATGGTTGAAAAAATGTAAAATTTTATATTTATTACAAATAAAAGAATTTATCGATCATATGGATTTATCTGACACAAACCAATTCTTGTTAGTAAGTAGTCGAGTTTTATACACCAATCAAAATACATATACGAAATATATGCATCTTCTTAACTGTTTTTTATTAAGAATTATATAAAATTTTAAATTCGGTCAAATTTAAATAGAGGATTGACGATTTTGACAATATATGTTTGAAAAAAAAATATATATAAAGGAGTTGAAGTGTTGAACTTCTTCTATTTTCACCAAATGTTTTGACTTTTTAGGCATTGTGACTTTTCTTTTCATTTTACGAGTCAACACAACCTCTAAAAGACTAATTAACAAGTTCATACTACCAACTCCAACCCTAGCAAATCAAATATGTCATCTAGACCTGCTACATTAACTCTTAAAAAGTCAAACTATTTATCTAGTTAGCCATTCTAAAAATAGGATGTATGTTTGTCTAAAGATTTCACAATAAAATTAATTAAATAACAAGTTGTTTTATTTAATATTTCAATATAAACATGCAGTCACTTTAATTAAATTAATTAACAAGTTTTTTTAGTACTAGCTAACACCTTAAAAAGGTTGATATTTGGCACTTTAATATAGCGACACCCTTTTAATGTTTCTTTTGCTAGTGGTCAGGCCCGGCCCTGGGCATGGGCCATCAGGGCAGCCGCCAAGAGCCCAAAGAAAATAGGGGCCCATTTTTTCAAATATGTTTTATATATATTGTATGTTTGTATCACATGTTATAAAGAATAAGATAGCCCATCTTGGAAGGAAAGAAGAAGAGGCCCATCTCCTAGATAATCCACTCCCGCCTCTCACGCCTATATTGGAAAAGGAAATGACACTGGAAAAGGAAACGACATCTCCATTTTCCCATGTCCCAACTGAATCAGTATTGAAGATGGAGGCGGAGATAGTCATTATCGAACACTGAAACGAAGCTGCAGCCTGCAGGGGAGTCATTATAATTATCGAAGATTGTTGGGGAGTCTGGTCGACTAGGACTCTCCGATCCATTACCAACGATCCATTTGCTTGATCAATTGAGAATCTAACAATTTTGATTTGAAGGTAAAATTATAACACTTCTCTTATATGTGGTAAATCAGATGTCTTATTGATTCTTTAATTTGGTTAGGGCAAAATCAAACTCATATTGTTGACGGATGGCCACATTGGTTACACGTATTTTGCTTATTAGGGCAATTTTGAATTCAATTTTATATTGCCAATAGGTTCTTCGATGTGTTTTTGGTTCTTTTGATAAAAAAATTTGGGTTTCTTGAAGAAAATTCAATTTTTATTCATTTCTTGAGTCAATGTTGATAAAACTATTGTAGGTGTTCAGTTCATCAAGATATTACGGTCTAAGTTAGACTATTAGTGCTTAGATAATCTATGTGATTCTAAACATCATACTACCATTAATATTTGTGATTTTAATTTTGATGTAGGTTTTGAGCTTATTTTTAAAAATATTATGATTTTAAACATTCTATTTGCCTGATTGGTTAATTAATATTTAGTTATTGGCTTGTTATTTGCTTATTTGGTTAATGGTTAACTTGTTTATTACTAATTTTCCTTTATAAGTTATAATTTGCTACTTGCTTTCACCTTGTTAAATCAACTTATATTTTTTCAATTGCTAGTTTACTATATATATTATATGTATATATATATATTTTTTAATATTTAAGGGGTCCCTTTCTTACTTCTGTCCAGGGCCCCTAAAAGGTTTGGACCGGCATTGCTGGTGGCTTTTAATTGTTTTTGGAAACCATCTTTTGTTGTACTTTGGTACGTTTGCCATGCATGGTTATTATTATTTTTATTAAAAAAAACAAGATTACAAGAGTGTTGATTGTGTGCTTTTACACCATAGACAAAAATAAGAAACCCTTATTTTTGATTTTCAAGTTTAATTTTGATTTTGATTAATAATTAAGAGGGGTCGATTTCAACAATAGTAACGATCGAATTTGCTTAAAAACTTACTGAAATTTGCTTATTTTGTTATTGAGTTTTATATATAAAGTTAGTTTTAAAAATATATAGAAATTGAAGAAGCATGCATGCATGCATGCATGCAATAGAGAATTAATTAAGTTGAAGAAGATAAAATTTAGTATTTTAATCAAGAAACAAACGTCATATTAGTTGGGATATTTGGTTTGTTAACAGCTTCAACCGGCCTACGATACATTGTTAGTCTTAATTGGTTCAATTCAAGGGATATGATGACGTTTTTTTATCATCATCATTAATTAAGACGGCTGATTTTTTTTCAATTCCCAGCTAGCTTGTTTCATTTGCTTTCGATCGAGTTATGTAAATTATTTTGTTTGACTGCTCGTAGGTTTGGATGTTTTTTAATGTTTTGTCGAGTTTTTTTAGTACCAGCTGTCTATCTATATATATCTATATCTATCTATATATATATATATATATATATATATATATATATAGGGTGAGTATACAATGAGAACTCTATGAACCACTGAATCTAGTCT
>JAUEJL010113729.1:0-12336 GCA_032274825.1 Drosophyllum lusitanicum | reverse complement strand
TTGACTCCGGTCATTTACCTAGTTGGCCAATCGCCCAAACGAAAGAATACCATGTTTATGAAAAAGTTTCTTAGAGCACCGGGTACAGGTGCGGGGTGCGCCTGTGGCTGACATAGGCCATTTGCCCCATGGTGCACACTATCCCGCCCCCTCCTTGTCCCACTTCTTTCCTCCTTGCGGCATCTACTCCCCGTTGCCTTCCCCACTCAGCTCTCCCTTGCTCACACACTCTTTATATACCACTCACCCACATACATACTTTTAGTATTTAAAAAAATGAGATAAAGGTGAAGGAGTTTGGTTGAAAGTGGGTATTTCGTAGGTTTGAAAGATGGGTAGGTGGATGATGTGATGCTGAAGTGATATGAAAGAGAAGAAGAGAATGAAAGGAGGATAACCTGTGCTCTTATTCAAGAGAATTGGGTGAGTGAAGTAGCAAAAAGCAAAGCATGTGTATATATATTCACTCAGAAGTGAAATATTTGGTGTTTTATGACTCTATACATATTTCTTGACATCTTTTGGCTGGAAAACACGACCAATCGGCTAACAATGGTACAAATATAACGCGACCACAAACTAGTAAAGTGATGACTCTGGTTGGTCTAGAATTTGAATCTTACTGGGTACTAAATTAATATAAACACCCACCTAAATAGTAAATAGTTTCTTTCACTACTATCTTTCATGGGTAACTATTCTTAATCCACAAATTCATAAAGTCAAATTCCCTTTACTGTATAAACTGGTTTCTGTGTACGCTTTCATGGAACCAGATCAGCTGTTTTCAATACCTGTTACTATAGATTACAAGCTCATATATACGTGAAATTTGACTCGTAGATATTTAACTTAAAATATGCGATTAAGAGAACTGTTGATTTAGAAACTATCAGAAACACCAACAACGAAATTCATATATTTCAAAATAATTATTGAATACAAATCAACTTTATATACGCAGACATTCATTCTACTTGCACATGCTGAATAGGTAAATCCACATTATCTGCTAATTCCCTCCCTTTGGTCTCAAATGGAAGCAGGACAACACTTAGTCCTAATAGAAGTATTGTTGCCTCAAACAGAATTACTGGGAGCGTTTGGTGACAACCACTATTCATCCCAACTGCTATCAAAGGGCATACCATCCCCCCGATTCTGCCTATTGCTGTTGCTATTCCGACTCCTGTTGTTCTTAAGTTTGTTGGATACACCTACAAAATTCCCCCAAAAATGCAAAGAAAAAGAAAGTTAGACTGACTTTCATATAATGAATGACATAAATTCTTAAAAATTTGTCTCGATCTCATGCAAAAATAGATGGGAAAATTTTCAACATGATTGCATGTCTACTCTGTATTACACTATCAAGATATATGGTAGGTACAATAGTTGTATTCAATGTTCTTTCTTGTGCACCTCTGGTATTAGTATGTTGCCGGTAACGATACGCACTCTTTCTTCCATGAAATGTAAATTATATTTTGCTAGAATTCTTTTTCTTTTGGAATGTTCTTTGAACTATTCATTAGATATAGTGATGGATAAAAGTATATTGGGAACCATATAGATATCTATAATGGCACCCGGAGTGGGTACATTCTTGCCGAGTGAAAGAGTAATTTACTTTTTTTAATTTCCATATGCATATGAGTGTAGTATATATGTATCATATCAAAAAATTTAAAAAGTGAGGGGATGTGGGAGTGGAAATGATGAGGTGATGATGTGGCAAGAAAAGTGGGAGTGGTTTGGGAGTGAAAGGGGAACATTGCCGGTGGCCTAAAGATTTCAGCAGGAAAGTAGAAAACTGTAGCTTGAAACTTACCAAAGTGGAAATTGTTGCAACTTTAAAGGGACTAATGGTGTATATTGGAAGTCATACCTCTGGGGCATAGATGCACACAACAATGAAGCTTGCTGAAATAAACATACGAGTTCCAAATAGAAAGGCGGTTGTCATTATTGCATTCTGATGGACAACCAGCGGCAGTAATAGAATGAACCCTGCAACGATCATGATTTCCATGGAAATCTTGCGGCCTACTCTGTCCAATATCAAGGCTGCTAAAACAAGCCCAGGAAACTCTGTAAAATACACCCAATAGATTTAATCATACTTCAGTAACTGTATGAACATATAGCAGGTAAGAAAATTATCTTTAAATATATAAGAATAGGATGACATGAGGTCTGAAACCATGACCTCCAAGGTACCAAGTACCATTGCGTTATGCGATTGACGACCATAGCAAGTAATCTTATACACGGATAGAAGAATTGAATTAAAAAAAATTGAATCTGGCGTACCTGCCAAGCTAGTGATGAATACATCAACATAAAGGCTAGGATCGTTGAAATTTTCTGATTGGAAAGTGGGTGGATCACATTCACTTTGCCCAATGCTTAATTGTGAAGTCAACAATACAATGCCATAGTACGAAAAGGTATTTCCAAAATATAGGAACCATAGAAGAAGCGTTGTCTTGATCAACTTCGGTGATAAAAGCATGACTATTGATGAGGAGCCTCTTTGTGAATTGGTGGTATTATTTCCCATAGGAGAGAGAAGTGGTTCAGTAGTAGTACTTTCAGATGACTGACCCTCACTAGACATCCCTTTTATATGATCAGAAACAAGCACGCCTACCGGGAGTTGTTTTTGGTTAAGTGCAGCTCCTTTATCCAGAATATAGCGTGCATCGCTTAATCTCCCTTGTGTACAAAGATATCTTGGAGACTCTGGTATAAGACCATAAAACAGTAGTGCCACAAAAGATGGAATTGCAGATAGTCCAAGTAGCCACCTCCAACCATAATTAGGCATGATCCACTACAATAATATCAAATTAGCAAACAGGGATTGAAATTGAGGATCAGATGAAGATGTTCATCCTAAATGTATATAAAGACCTAGTCCTAAACAGCACACAGAAGCCCATGATTATCCTAAATGATTATTTAGTTGAAGGGCTTTACCCAAGCAAGTGAAGCTTCAATAACTGTTCCAACTGTCCAGAAAGTTGAAAAAACAACCATCCAGGCCCCTCTATTTGGAATGGGAACAAACTCTAAAAACCATGATGTAAACACATGTCCACACCCTATACCAACACCAACAATGCCACGAAGAATCAACAATGATATGTAATTTGGTGCAAAAGCACTCAAGAACCCTGCTCCGCTAGTTATTATAGATGCACCAAGAAATCCCATCCTGAAATGCCACAACAAAAGGACCAATAAGAGGTTAAGTAACAATGATGATTAAAAGTGTATGTTCGAACCTATTATGTCCCATCAAAGAATATTTGATCTGGCCAATAAGTAGTAGCAGAGTAATCATCTAAAATATCTTAATATTGGCTTTTTTTAGAATAATAGTATATTATGCTCAAGGATGGTTATGAAAAAACGTTCCAGACCTCCAGTGGCAAAGCTATGGTCAAACTTGAGTAGGCAATGCCATTTGGATCTTTTGAACACATTACCATCTCACGGAAAATGCTGTTCCTGCAAGACTTTGTTAGAGTTTCAAATCCCAAAGGAAAGTTGATTACATTTTTAAGCATCTAATAAAAATAGGCTTGATCAAATTACCTAAAAATTCCAAAACATATCAGTAAATTTGTACTCCCTAATACCAAACAAATACATATGTGCCAAAAGAAATCAATTGCTTGGAGTTCAATAATGGCTTGAATGTATCTTGGTCTTCCGTGATTTACGAATCCCAGTACATCAATATACAAACTTAACCTTTACAATTCATATATCAAACCCGAGAAAAAAAATTAAGGTTGTTAGACTCATGGCAGGTTATAGATACACCACAATTTCTCTAATTGAGTAATTAGTCTCTATCACCCACAGGTAATGGTGCATCCTTACTGCAGAATACCACTATGTGACAGAAATAGAATAGGTAGTGTATGAAATTAATCTACTTTTAGCAACATACCAAAGGGAAAAATTACAGAATATACATACTGGTACAAAAAACTTACTTTCTTCCATAAGAATCAGACACAACGCCCCATGAGTATGCTCCAACAAGCATTCCAAAAAAAGCCACAGTTGATACCAAACTCTCTTGACTAGAAGAAAGTCCCCACTCAGGTTGAATGGCTGGTCCTACAAAAGAAAGAAGCATCATTTCCATTGCTTCTGCTACCCAGCCCAATCCAGCATACGCAAGCACAATAACTTGGAATTTCCCGAACCCAATTGTAGAAAGTGCTTCATCCAATGTAAAGGCAAACCCTTGATCTCCCATCTAGGAATCAATATTAAAATGTAGACAAAATGAACATATAGATCATAAAAAAATCATTCTTCAAAGCAATTGTCAACACTTAGGGGGTGTTTGTTTTAGCTTATTTAGGGCTTATTTTCCGGGCTTATTTTTCATAAGCTCGTTTTTTCCGGCTTATTTTTTATGAGTCCGGCTTATTTTCTTCTTGTAACCCATAATAAGCTCAACAGTTAGAAAATAAGCCAGAAAAAATAACTTATAAAAAATAAGCTCGGAAAATAAGCCCTAAATAAGCTAAAACAAACACCCCCTTAATCACATAAAAGGGCTTAACATAAACATATAAATTCTGCAATTCTGCTAAATTATTGTAATTGAGAAGCATATAGAAGAAAGCATATTTCTATCAACCTTTCCAGGTAAATACTCCTACTTTGCTAACAAATCCTCTCTATTCCAGCAAAAAAAAGCATTGTTAACTGTCAGATGCCAAACTGATACATGTAAATCACTATTACTATGGATGTGCAGCAGATATAACATGATGATTCTATTTGAGTTACAAGTTTGATGTAAACAGTGATATTAATTTATTACCATTAATACTTAAAATCCCACTTCAGATCCTAATTCAAGTTTTTAAAGAGAATTTACAAGTAACACAATCAGATTCAGGCCGTAGGCCACTTGGGGAAAAAAAATCATTCCAAGACTAATTTGATTACTTAATATCTTATCTGTTAATATAAAAGGTACACGCGAGAAGACATTACAGCCAGGTATTCTCTCTCTCACACAGACAAACGACACGTTTATTACATGCCAAGTCACATGCTTCATAATCTGCATCTCAAATTGTGCTTTTCTGTATATACACCGAAACGAAATATACTCGAGTTGATTCTCAGAAACATTTGGGATTATTTGAATTAAGAACGCTTCAACAAATAGTTATAATCTCGATCGGAGATATGAATTAATTTTCTGCTATTTATAGTTGAAATCAATTATAATAGAAAACTTTTATACAAACTATATAACTCGATCATCCACTCGCAATACAATCTAACGATAGATAATCTGAAGTAAAAATGCAAAATCGACCAGAAATTGAAATCAGAAACTTATACCTGCAGTTGATTATTGAATCGATTACCTTTGTGAAAGAATTCGTTCTCTTGACATAGAAGATTTGAAAACTCTCTAAGCAAGATCAGGGCAGGGTTTTGATGATCATAAACGAGTGAAGGATGAGATTTAAATACTCAAGCAATATCGTTGACAAATCATTGAATCAATTTCATGCGTAAGATAAAAAAGGAGATGTATTTGGGGATTAATTATCAAGCGGACACTTGTACTTAAAAACAAGAGATAACGTAACGACCCTTCCGATCGCACGTTGTCCAGGTTTTTTTTATTTATTATTATATTTCTATATTCCACTCCCAATACCATGATTTACATAAGATTATTGAACGACAGAAAGGAAAATATATCTAACAACCCCTTAATTTTATCCTCTTCAAAAATAAAAATTTCTTTTATTTAAGAGATAAAAAACATGTGTAGTTAAAATACTTATGATATATTTTTTTATATTTAATAAATATTTAATTATTTAAATGATGAAATAACTAATATACCTTTCATTTAAAGTGTGTATGTGAGTGTAAAAGGATAAGTGTTACTGGAATCATTTTATGCCTAAACTTATTTGTTTTTTAAATGGAAAATTATATTTCTCTAAACTAATTTTTCTACTTCATTCTTCTATCTACTAAATGATTGAAATGTGAAATCCTCTAATTCTCTTTCTTCATCCTCTAATCATCTCTTTTCAGATTGATACGACTAGAAACGAATCTAGTTTTTATTTACTAAGAGTGTGTTTAACGAAACTAGCTAAAACTTGGGCTGAGGCTGGGCTAGGCTGGGGTTGGGGTTGATTATATGATAATCTCAAGCCCAATTTATAAACTATTTGGAATGACTTTTATTATTGGAGATTATGTTTTTAATAATATTCTTAAGGTTTTTGGTGTGTTCGGCGAAACTAGCTAGAGCTGGGGCTGAGGCTAATTAATTGATAATCTCAAGCCTCATCTATAAGCTACTTGGAAAGTCTTTTATTTTTTAGGATTATGAGGGATTATGTTTTTAATAATCCCTTCAAGATTTTACACCTGAACGAGTCTAGAGAGCTGAAGATTATGCAAATTAGAATCTCAAGCTTCTATAATCTCCCGTAAGCCCGTAGCCAAACGCACCATTTAACACCCGTACGAGGCTAGAGAGCTGGAGATTATGAAAACTAGAATCCCAGGGCCCTATAATCCCCCATAAACCCGCTGCCAAATACACCCTAACTAGAGTTCATAGGCCGCACTCTACAGCGCATATGTATTTTCCATTATTAAGTTTTAATGCGTGTTTGTTTTTATAGAATAACGCCATATTTTTTAAAACATTTGCAGGCAGACAGATTTTATAATTAGATTGTTTGTTTAAAATAAGCTATAAGTGTTTCAAAAATATTATTTCATATTACTTTTAAAAGTGGTTGAATATTACTTATTATCTCACAAACATGAAATAAAAAATAAGATATTATACATCTTTTAAAACAAACACCAGCTAACACTTTTAGTGTCCTATTTTAAGCATTTTTAATCATAAAAATGGAAAAATTAATAATAAATCAAATACATTTAATCTTATATTTTCACATAATGAAAAAAGTGTACTGAAATGTGATTAGGTATTTAAATTTTAATAGTCTATTTAGTGAACTATATTTTGTTGATATTAATACATTAAACTATGTAAAATTTATATTATGTGTAATGTAACTTGGAATAACAGGTTAAACAGGTCATCTTAAATTTATACAAATTTTATTTTCTCTTTATTTTATATTATCATTATTGTTATTATTATTATTATTATTAAACTTGAAGATGATGACCTGGGCAATTTCAAAATAAATCATTCAAACCAAAACTTAATTCACAAGAGATGAAAACCCTAATAAACCTTTGAAACCCTTTAATTCTCTAGCAAGATCTGAGTTCCGGTCGGCGACTCCATTCGTCTTCGTCTTCTTCATAACGTGTTGGGCTTAAGGTTTTCATCACATCAGATCTTCTTTGAAACTTTGAAGCATGTTGGCATCAGATTTTCTTTGAAATGCCGGTGAGTTTAGGGTTTTCATCTCTCATTGCCTCTCTAGCTCTCTCCTTCTCCGGTTGTAATCACCACAACAGTAATCACCATCTCTCCTCGCCTCTCTCCTTCTCCGGTCATAATCACACAACCATCGTTGGCCCCACCATTACCATTGTAGTTATATATTTACATACATCACATCACATCGTATTGAGTCAATTTAAATTTTTAAAAGTTCAAATATAATCATTACACCCGTAACCAAAACAACCAAGAGTGGTTGGAGTCGGCCCTTCAAGACTGCAGTGCGCTATCGATGTGAGCGGATATGTCTGTCGATTTGTTTCCTTCCTTTTCTACTGTACGTGGACCTACAAGAATGTATGGACTGAACTTTTGGTGATGGATGATTAATAGGTGTCAACTTAGTAGTAGAAATGGGCCTATCTAATTTAGCTCATAATTGAAACTAATTATAGCGTAGCCATTAGCCAACGTTGTCCGTGGTACAAATCATTAAACGGCAAACATTCAAATCCATCATAATTTACGCCAATATTTATACTAAGATTTGAACCCCTATCTTTAAGAATAATAAAAAACATTTTGAAATCATATTGATACCGCTAGGCTTAAGCCTTTTTGGTAGTATGTTACAAACTTATAACCATTTATTAGATTAACTAGATTAAATGTATGTGGATACACGAGTTTGTTTAAAATGATAAATATCACATATTAATAAAAAGATATTAAATAATTATAAAACACAAAAAATGAGAATTAAAACAAATAGCGACAGACGACGACGTCAATACTCAGACTAGCGGTGGAAGAGACGACACGAGATTGAGGGCATATGTGATGGCAGAAACATGTATCATAATACGAAGAAACGTGATTGTATTTTTTGTACAAACAATCAATCATTATTGTTATAATTAGAGGCAATAAAGTTAAGTGTTTATTGGTTATAATTAAAAAGAATTTAAAATGATTAGAAAATATTTTAAAATGATAAAAGTAAAAGTTTGGTTAAATATGATATTTTGAAATATTATAAAGGGTAAATATGATATTTATAAAACAGAGTGAACAAATACGATATTTTAAGATTTAAGAAAAGTATATATAAAATTAACTCTAATAATTTTGATTTTAGTTTTTACCTAAATGGATGGCTCAAATTTTGTAATTAATTAAGAATCTTATCTAAATTAATGATTAAGATTTTCTAATAGATTTTATTCATGTTATTTTTTAAATAATATTAGAAGATATTGGACTAATATTTGTAGCTCACATCAAAGTAATTTTAGGTCCAGTTTGTTTCGTAGAATTCTAAGGAATTGAATGAAATTGAAATCAAATTTCTTATTGTATTGCGTTTGGCAAAATTGTTTTTGAATGGAATTTCATTCTTTGGGATGTTTATATTCTCTTAAATAATGGAAAGTCTATTCCATAGTTGGCCTGAATGGAATTTAAATCAATTCTATTTCTTCGAATTTTATAAAACAAATTAGACCTTAGTATATGAAAAGTTCTTCGATCCGTGCGATGGAAATATTAGATACCTAGCTAGCTACCAAAGGGACTTTGTATAGTGATATTAGTTATTTAAGGTGTTCTTTAAGGTCTTAAACTTAGGTCTTGTAATAAATAAAATGTAAATTTAGAAGTAGGTTAAAATGTGTATGAGTTCATTTGTCCAACAAAAAAAAAAATCTTGCTAGCTATCTTAGTATTGGAAAGTTTTTATAAAATAAATGGGAACTTTTAAGTGATGATTAAAAATATCTATATGTTGGGAAGTATTTTATAATAATTTGGATGTAATAAGAAGAAAGTATAAATATATTATTTAAATGATATTTGAATTTATAAAGGTCTAGTCCGACTTTTAAATTGGAGTTAAGGATATAATACGAATTCTAAGTTGTGAATAACTTTAGAAGTTTACCGAGTCCAAATTATTGGTGAATGATAATTATTAATATTTATTAATTATATAGTTGATTTTGACCATTAAAGTTTTATTCGTGTTAGCGTGTGAATCAGGTTAGTTTTTGTATGAGATTTTCAAAACTAAGATATATTTATGTACGTTCCTTTTCATGCTAATATATGTTTATTTAAGGTTATGTGAAAGTACGCGTGCACGGAATTAGATATGTGAAATATATGTTCCCAATAAAATATTTGTATGGATAAAATATAAGCTTAGAGAATGTACAGTCAGGAACATCGGTCTAAAGTCGAAATAATTACCAATAAATGTGATTTATTCACGTATATGATGGTTACCTAAGAGAAAGGGAATGTTCCACTTGATGTTTTCACCTTAAGTATGAGATCTCGGTTGAGTAAATATATTTTATCCATGAAAGAGTTTACGCATAATTTTACTATATATTTATAAATGTAATTTTACGAGTTCATTGTCTGCTTTACCGGTTGATATATACAGGTTATATTTTGACAATTGAAGTCTATTGTCTATTTTGTTTTTTAAAGATTAGAGAAATTTAAATGTTTTCTCCATGTGTTGGATGAAATGCTACATAGAACAACTTTTTTTTCTTCCAATTTTAGTTCATTTCAACAATTTTGAAATAAAAACATGGATATCGGCGAAATGACCACGATTCTAATGTATGTCGTGTGTTCATGGAACTATTTAGCATGGAGTATAAAAAAAGATAGTGTTTGTCACCAAAGATTGAACTTACGAATTGTTATGTAATCACATTGCACTTTTTGCGTTATTTCAGTCAACTTGTAACTTCAGCCAGACCATTTGTTTTGTGATGAACATTGTGATATGATGTTTACCAAATCTGTGTTTCCATAAAATAGATATGTGACAGTGCCCGGAGATGCATTAATTTCACCTTAAGGAAGTAGCGTCTCTTTCTCACCTAATTACTCGTATTAGGAGCTCATTTTCGTACAAGCAACGATAAGCTCTATACCCTCTCTACAGAACTCCCCTTATATATTTCGATATCGTCTAACCAAAATGATTACATGATCCACATGATGTCTTTTATGTTGATTTATCTAGGAAAAGGCTTTCCATATGTTATATTTGATGCTTAAAACCTTGAGCATTTTAAAGTGTCTAATAATCCTAATCTTGGAGGGATCCTTCCTCTTAAAAAGAATTTTTTTGCATGTTCTTACCTTTCAGCCTCATCTTGCTATGTTTTATAAAAGGAAAAAGGGGTGATGCATTATTGGTCTGAAAATACTAAGGTGAAACTGCTAAATTCAAGAGTAAATTACAAATTTGGTCCATGTGGTCTATAACTAATTTCACTCTCGATCCCTAAACTTCATTTATTACGCTAGAAGTCCTCACTGTTTGCCTTTTGTTTCACTCATGGTCCCTCGTCAGATCCTCATCACCTAAAATGACTATAATGCCTTCGTCTTATTAATTTATTCTTTTTATTTTAAATTTTATTCATTATTTATTAAATTAAATATTATTAATAAATTATAAATAATAAGTAAAACAACATCCAACCCCTTTCCCTTCCTCGTCTTCGTCTTCATACACAGACACAACTACCACCGTTATACTACCGCCATGGCCGCCTTCGTCCCCGGCATCCTCACCATCTCCATCACTCACACTACCAGAAACCACCAACCACCACCATCCGAACCTTGGAATGAAACATTCATCAACATCAACATCAAGATCAAGATCAAAACAGAGAAACACCAAGATTGAAACATAGTACCATACACCCAAGAACAAACCGAAACCATCCGAACCCTGGAACGAACACCATAGTACCATACACCCAGATTGAAACATTCATCAACACATCAAGATTAAAATCCAGAAACACTCATACAAATTAGATGCCAATAATACAAGAATTCCATACCCACTTATAAAATCAAAACACCAACAGAAATGCTAATCGACACCAACATAAATCTTAGATCAGAACATAGAAAATACATACCCATACTCATGTATCAAGAACCGAACCCTAATTACCCACCTACACACTCAGATTTGAACAACAAACAAGAATCTCACCACTGAAATCGCGATTTGAGACTCAAAGAGACCTACCGGTTCATCTCCAGAAAAACGATTTACAAATGATGCGTCGATGGTGAAATCTACAGATCCCGGATGGTGTGTTGATGGTTGATCAAATCGCATGAAAAACCCTAAATTTGAGAAATCGACATTGGCGGTGATTATGTGGCAACCGTGGTGATGTTTTTACTCAAAAAACCCTGTAAATGCGTCTGGTGATGGCGGTGGTGGTGGTTAGGGCGAAGAGAAGAGAGAGAGAGAGTGTGTGTGTGACGAGGTGAGGGCGTCACAGGTGGTGGTGATGCGACGGTCGGTGGCGGTGGTTAGGGCTGAGAGAGATAAGAGATCGAGAAAGAGATGATATGGTGAGGGCGTCGCAAGCGGTGGCAGTACCGCGATGGGAGGTGGTGGTGGTCTTCTCTGGTGGAGGGTGACGGTGGTGGTCTTCTTCGGTGGAGGGGTGGTGGCCGGTGTGTGGCGGTGGTGGTTTTCACATATATATAGAAGGATAGGTAGAAGAGAAGGGGAGAGGGAGTTGGGTTGGGAATATATACTATTAATTATTAATTATTAAAAGTCTTTTTAAATTAAATAAATGAATAAAAAATAGGATGAGGGGTTTTATGGTATTTCAAGTAAAAAGTCAAGGGTACTTTAGTCTTTTTAATTGCATCAGGGACCATTAGTGAAACTAAGTCTAAACAGTAGGGGTTCTCATCGTAATAAATGAAGTTTAAGGACCGTGGTTGAAATAAGTGACAAACCACAGGGACTATCCGTGTAATTTTCTCTAGAATATATATGGATAGGGTGTTGTTGTAGACACCCTAGTCTACTACACCCC
>JAUEJL010113728.1:0-24539 GCA_032274825.1 Drosophyllum lusitanicum | reverse complement strand
CACTTAATTAGTTCAACGCAAATAAAACACGCACCGCTCACCCGCTAATCAACTAGCCCGGATCTGCGGGTGTTACAATAGTGATCATGTAATTCATTCCATAGTAATGATGCAGAGTTAACAAAATTCAGATTGTTGCTAATCTGATCTGAGAGTGTGTTGAGGATCCAAGAGATTACCATGTAGTTTGTCCTTTCCCAATGAGGTCGGATTGGTGAGTCTTCACTTGGTTCAGGAAAGTCACCATTGATAACCTTGAGCTTGTTCTTGGCACTTAGGGCAATCATTATCGATCTCCTCCATGTGCTATAATTCTCTGAACCTGTGAGCTTTTTAGCAACTAAAATCATTCCTGGATGATCATTCGAGTAAAGGTGTAGTGGATGATGCATGGAATCAACATCCAAAGCTTGATCTGTTATAGGAGTTGTCATCTTAATCTTGATTCAAATTGAAGGTTGAAGAATATGAATGGAGCAATTGATTCGAAGTTAGGGTTCTTCGATCATAGCTCTGATACCACGAAGAGAAACAATATGTAGAGAGAATTCTCTTTTGGTATATTAAAAAAGTTAATTTACAAATGAGAGTGACAGAGGTTTATATAGAGCTAAGCTCTCTAAGCTAACTGATAATAGAAAGGAGAAACAAACTAACTAACTAAATCACATATGGCTACATGTAACAAAGCTTTGTTCTAGAAGAATTGCAGTCTTCTGATTGCTTCGTTTGGTTGTGCTGCTTATTGAGTTGCATTTATGACTTTGGTTCTCTCTCTCTCTCTCTCTCTCTATATATATATATATATATTTTTTTTTTGATAACATGCACTTAACGTACACCACATGAGTTAAACGAAAGACATTAATAATACTAACATGTACTAGGAATGTATTAATAGTAATATTTTTGGTTTTGTATATATATATTTTAGAGTTAATTACATCAATGGTCATTTAAGATATACCCTGATCAAACTCTCAGTCTTTTATTTAAAAATATTGCAAAGTCATTCATTAATTTTTAAAATTTGAATATGGACGATCCTTTGTTCGTTAACTTTAACAAACATATCGTTAAACTTTTTCAAAATGACAATTATACCCTTTTTAATATTACATGACTGGTCATTTCATAAAAAAATGAATACAAATAAATTAATTTTTGGTTTTAACTTTATCTTTTTTATTTTTTAGTAAAATTTCATTATTAACAAATAAATATTACATATTAATTTTGAGTTTTTAACATTTCTTTTAATCTTTAATCACCAATTTATGTCCTCAAGTGTTCTTTTATTCTTTTAAATGTTTATCGTCGTCATTAAATCTAGCAAAGCTTACCAAAACATTCAAATATGAAAACCCAATATGTAACACACATTCTTTCTACATACAATTTAATTACATTTACTATTTATTAGTTATCATCAATTCATCAACAATCCAGATCTGTAACCAAATCTTTTAGATGAAAACCCAATATGTAACCAAATCCAACACTAGTGGTTGTGTTGTGACATGAGACAGAGGGTTTGGGTTGTCATTGAAGGGAGGTTATCGACGATTTCGGGGGAATGTAGAGAGTGAGACAAACATGAGTGGAGGCGTGGCGGTGGGGCTGGAGGGGTGGCGAGAGTTGGTGGAGGTAATGGTGGGTGGCGATGGTGTGCTGGAGGTGGTGGTGGATTATGGCTGAGAGAGGGTAGAGAGAGAGGGGGAGAGAGAGAGCGCGCTTTATGAAGAGAGAGAGTATGTGTATGTGAAGAGAGATTTAAATGTGAGAGGGGAGAGTTCTCTTTTACTTTTATTTTTTGTTGTTTTTAATTTTTAAGGAAATTTAAAAATTGAATAAAAATCGAAAAATGAATTTAAAAAAGGGGCATGGGTAGTTTGGTCATTCATCTTTGTCCGGTGATCAAATTCGTAAGAGAATTGATCATTTAAAGACCAAAACCGTAAAAATGAAAAATTAGAAATAAAAATAATAAAAACCACCTAATTAACTACAGAAACAAAAAAATGTTATTAACTCTTTAACTTTATTTTGAACACATCTTCTTAAACTCTTGAAGCTCTATTCAAGAACTTAAAAAAACCCTCAAATCATTAATAACATTTATAGAATTTATACATATATAACTTGATGCCTCTAAAGTTAAAGAAAAGTCCATTTAATTTCCACACAAAAGTTTATGTGTTTATTAACCATGCTTACGTATGTACCCCTCAGTGTGGTGTTGTACTTTCTAAAAAGAGTGATGATTGATACATAACAAATTTTTATTATACATAACAAAAAATAATTATTTTAATTATTATATACTTGAATTTGTGGATAAAAATAATATATAGTGGATTGGTATGGACATAAATGTCCTAATAATTATGCAGGACAAAAAAATTATTATATATAAATTATTACCCTTTCAAAAACTGTCGACAATTTGTGTGGACTATAATACAATAGAAACGTAAGGTGGTGTTGATACTGGGTTTGTCATTTTCAAGATAGTGACACTTTGATATTTAATTATAAGTTGGGCTTCATTGACTGTGATTAATCAATATATTAGGGTGTAATTAGGTAACATTAGTCAAGAATAAACAAATACTAAAACAAAGACGCTGTCGTATATATGCTAATAGGGAACGAGAACTGTTTTTCGTACGAGAACTGCGAGAACTAATCTTGGTCGTTCATTTTGGATAATGAAATTCATGGATGAAGAGCGTGGGGGGATTGAGTGTGGCAGGGTGCATGTAAGGAATTCATGGGTGGGCAATCCAATTGAAGAAGGGGGAATGGGACGGCTAAGATTGGTTCTCGCGATTCTCGTACGAAAAACAGTTCTCGTTTGAACTTTTGCCTATGCTAATATACGACACTTTGATATTTAATTATTACCGGACTAGATAAGCGACTCGTATACTATACGGGTCATCGTAAGTTAAAAAAATGCTCTTTTAATTAAATATTGAGTTGATATTGTCTAATTAAACCGATCAATATTAGTTTATTATTTAACCGATAAGAGATAAGAGAAAAAGATAAGGATTATTAGAAGAATCGTCAATAAAATTTACTCAATAATGTTAATATATGTTGCATTGATAGTTGATGCATCTTAAAATTTAAATTTATATATATTTACTCCAATACCCTCGATTATTTAATAATTTAACAATATAGTATGTTCCGGCATACATATTTTATTTGAATAAATGAATAATCATCTTCATAATTTAATGTAATTACAAAAATATTTGAAAAAGGATAATGAAAGTGGAAAAGGATAGAATAAGAAAACATAACATGGGAAAAAAATTCAAACTTTTCAAAAAGACGTAGATGTAAAAATCGTTGACTTTTAAAAGCAAAAAGGGTTTCAAAGTAGAGGCGACGAAATCTATATTTACTATTTTATAGTTTATATCATAATTTAAATATTGTATATAACTTATATGGCTATTTTTCACTTCATATCTTATCTAATAGAAGTTATTTGAATAATATCTTGATTTAAAGTCAAAATTAAGTTTTAAATTTAACTTAAAAAAGTTAAAATCGAATTTTAATTTTTACTAAAAAGATTGGTTGAGATTTAATAATACCTAAATTAATGGTTAGGATAATATAACAAACTTTTTCATGTTAGTCTTTTATTTATATTAGAATATTACACGGATAAATCTTAAAGTTTTCACATGTAAACCATTTAATGCTCAATTTGAAGCCACTAAATTGTATATTATTTTTTCAAAATTATCGATCTAGGTAATATACTTTTTATTGTCTAAATAAATAACATACTTTGTGTGTAACAAAAAAGGTTCGAAATTTCTTAATTAATAAATAAATAAATAATGTCATATATGTATTACGAATTACCTTTATGGAATTAAATGTGTTTATAAAACTAGAGGGGCTAAAACCATCAAAATAGAATTTAACTAAGTTCAGGGACCATTTGTGCAATTATGCAATACTTGTAGATATATAGGTGGCATGTTCTAGTACAAGACTTTCACATACACATACAAGCTCAAATATTCACAGCTGAAATCTTTTCTTCCATGCGATTTTTGGACCATAAACACAGCAAGATCATCATATAATTAGCATCATAGTAGCCTTGCTCAATTAAGGTATGAGATGTTTGATTAGTTTTATGATCTTCAACTTCAAATGGGTCACATAGTGAATCCAAGGATTAAAACATGTTAGTTTTATGTTAGTTATTGTTATTACTTGTTAAGGGTGTAGAAAAACACCCCTTTTATGTTTTTAGTCGATTAGAATTGAGATATATGGAGTTTTGGCCGGGAAACAGGTTATGTCGGTCAGAACTGTGCAGACGAGGGGAAAAACACGGGCGTGCCTTTCGCCCCGTGGCAAACCCTAGTTCATCAGGTAACCCCGTGCTTAGGGGCATAGGCACGGGCGTACCATAGAGAGGCACGGGCGTGTCTGCAGGATAGGTACACCCATGTCTGAAAGTATTACAAGCATGCCTTTAGCTGTAGGCACGGGCGTGCCTATGATAGGTACGGGCGTGTTCAGGCCCTGTTCAGTTCACTATTGTTTAGCAACAGCGTGTGTTGATATATATAATTGGTATTATATTGTAGAGACTAGTTGTGGACCTATTCTCTGAATCATTATCATCTGTGGATCAGTTCATAACATTACTAATTATAAGGTGAGTCTTCTAGACTACTCTTCATATCTACAGCATGTGTGTTATTCTATTAGAATACTATCTATGTATTATTATTTATATGTGTTGTTAAGCATACTGCTATGTGCAGTAAGGCTCAGATGTGGTACAGTACTGTGACATATGTTGCTGCCCTGGGTCTAGAACCAAAGGCTAGCATTGATTACCTGTCATACGTGTGGTATCTTTTTCTATGATCTTATACATGTGTTTATATGATGTTTAGTTTGGCATACTCACTAAGCTCTTGTAGTTTATCAGCTAATATTTTCAAAATGTTTTGCAGGACGCAGTAAAGACAAGAGCAAAGCTCCTGTTTGACCACCTTTTGGACAACTCTTTTGAAACAATTAACGCTCTTTTGTGTAAAATATTAAACCTTTGCAGTACACTATGTCTGTACTTATGTGTGTATCTTTTGGTACCAACTCAGTTTTGTGGTAAATATGCTTCCGCTTATGTTTTTCAAACTATGTGTAGACTTTCTAAAAAGTATTTTAATTAAATATTGCTTTATAAAATTTGGAGCGTTACATTGTGCAACTTGTAAAAGTAAGTAATGACTTGAAAATTTCCATTACGGTTTTGATTTTAGCCGGAATTCCAGCCATTAGATCACTACCAAACCTTGGTAACTTGACCAGAATTCTTTCCTGGTGGTGAAGATGGGGTTTGATTAGCCGTTTGGTCGTCCGTCGTTACAGGATTATACATGACTAGGTAGGTATTAAATCCGGCAATGACAGGTGATTAGACCCCACCATTACTACCATAAAGGAATTCAGGTAAGGTAATCAAGGTTTGATGGTAATCCAATTACGGGATTTCCGGCCAGAGTCAAAACCATAATTAAAAAATTAACGTCCTCGCTTATTTTAACAAGTTTACAAAGTAAGATTATCTATTTAAACAATAAAAAAGTATATTACTTATATTAATAATTTTAAAAAAGTAAGATGATATTTGATGAATTTAAAAAACGATAATATTATTACTCATGTTGTTTGTTATTGGCAGGCATGATCATGTATATTTTTCATTTGAAATCTATTCATAGATATGGTCCGTAACGTTGTGTTCTCGAGTTATTTTTTAGAAGGAAAGGGAGGGGAAGGAAACAATTAGCGGTGGGTGTTCTTAAGTTTTTTCAAGGAGGGAAAGGAAGGGGAAGGAGGAGCAATTTTACCAATTTTACACTTTAAAACAATCATCCCACTTTTGGGATGATTGGGAGGGGGAGTTTTTCCATCATTCCCTCCCCTTCCCTTTCTTCCCCTTCCTTCCCTTCCCTTTCTTTCTCTTTCCTTCTTTTAAAAACTCAAGAACAGATCGTAAAAGTCATCGTCTTTTATAGAAAGTATTTTTGTTTGTTTCTTCTATAAAACAAAACTTATTATTGGATTGATGCCATAAATGGTACCGCCTTTTGTTGTTGGCCGGTTTAACCCTAACAAATGATCACCCAACATACTTATTCTATTATATCTTTTTTCAAATGAGTTACATCTCATAGTTACGTGGCATGCTTACATCTACTCTACCCGATAAAGGAACGAAAAGTTCAAATAAGAACTGGTTTTCGTACGATTGTTTCTTAATTAAAATAAATCAATGACTATTAACGGTAATGACTCGTTATGAAAGATATTTTACTAAAATCAATTCTCATTGTTCATCCAAACGATATTCACGGTTGGGTAAATTATCGACAAACCAACCATTGTTACCTGTCATCGTTAGCGACAATCACGCACACAACCTTTCCCTCTCCCTCTGCTTCCTCATCTTCTTCTCCTCCCATCAACATATAGCCCATAAACACCATTTTCATGGGTCACCTCTCTCCCTCCCTCCATTTTTACCAAGACTGTTTACTTTTGTTTGGACATTTGAACAAAATTTGGTTTAGGGGTACGTGTGTTTAAACTCAAATCCGTTTGAGTTGAATCAATTTTTAAGGTTAAGGTGTGTGTTAACATCTGACCCACTAACTAAAGCCATTGGCGTATATATAAAGACATTATAAAAGTTGCAGTGTATCTATAACATACGTATAAAGAGATTAGAAGCGCAAATCAAAACTTTTATTAGAGAAATTATTTCACTTATAGTATGTAACTACTTTTTAGATAATTCCATAGGATACTCTCTTAGATATAATATATTCTTAATTAAGAGATTAGATGAGTTTTTCATCAGATAACCAAAACTCGGTACATCGTGTTACTTTATGGTTCATTTTCATGTTAATATCACCTAACTTGGTCATATCACTCATTCAAACGAGAGGTAATTAATGGTTTGTGAGAGCAACATTAACTAAATTAGGTGATGTTGACGTTAAGTATCATTTCTCCACAATTTTTTAATTGTTATATATTGAACGAATTTGAATATACACAATAGAGCAGATATAAAAATGTCAAGAAACCAACAAGAGAATACGTTGATCGATATGTGTCCAGACACTAATCTATCTGGTATAATAGAGCAGAGTTTCATAAAATGTATTCAACACCTAATGATTTGAACAGGGTTTACTTAGTTCACAAATATATAATTAACTTTACACGTTTTGCTATTGGATGTTTCATACTTACCTTTTTAATGTATTAAACTCTCAAAGCTCACCATTTGATGTATTCACTTTGAAAATTGGATGCATACAATAGCAAAATACGTAAAATTGGATACATAAATTTTGAGGTTTCAATACGTTAAAATGTAGGTTTTGAGAGTTCGCTATATTAAAAGGTAACTTTGAAGAAGAAAAAAATTCTTGAATTGCGGTAAGTTGGATAGATGCAATAGATATATTTTGATAAACTAAACTCATTTGAATACAGTGTAGTCGGGGCAACAAAGATTGTATAGTAACCCAAGATGTATTGAATATAGTCTGAGATCTCATATGCGTTGAGAGACATATATGCTGTATGAATATAAGATTGTGCATGTTATCCGCATAAACTTTATGAGCAGAGAGAGAACCACCCTTAGATTAATACATAGATTGAAAGGATTCACATGTTCGTTCATACTCATTGGTTCACATTTGAACACATCCACATGTATTTCAATCACATCATGATTGTCCCATTCATATACTGTACGAACCCCTTCATTTGTTCAAGTATGGAGCGTCTCAACTTCACCCGTACCCAACACGCCTCAACTTACATATTCAACTCTCTCCTGTGCTGACCCTTCCACTGTTCATATTGAGGTTCTGCCCATCTGCCCGTTTGTTTTAGTAGGGGTTACCTTAGATGCTAGAGTTGTATGTAGTCTTGGGGACGGGGTTCTGGCTTTGGATTGGTGATCTTGGAGATCTTTAATGTAATTTTTTATGAGAAAAGTATTTTATTTGCGAAAAATACGAGAAGTAATTTTAGTCATTGATTGGTTTATGATTTTTTGGTTCACATTAATCATAATTAATATTTTTATTAAATTCAAAAAAGGTAATTTAGTACTATTGACTTAGACCAATGAACATACTAAAAGTCCATTTTTTTAGAAATTCAATAATGAATAAACTTAAAAATCATTTTTCGGTAAATCTTTTACTATTCATTGATGAATATGAATATAGAACAGAAAAAATAAGACTTTTTTGTGCCTAAAACACAGCTCTTTTAACAACTATGAACAATTGAACAAGACTATATATCATTGCATTATATCAATCTCAAGACTACATATCATTGAAATAAAACAAAGAAAAAATATTCAAATAAATCTACATAAATGTTCACTAAAGGTTCACAAATATTCAAATAAATCTACACATCCGTGGAACAAATTGTGCAAGACTACATATCTTTTTTGCATAGAACATTCACTAATAAACACATAAAACTACACATATATTCAAATAAATCTAAGAATAATTAGAGTTCATTCCTGAACAAGACTATTTCAACACTATATATCATTGAACAAAACTAAAATGAAAACAATGTGTTCATTCCTAAACACCACATGAAAACAAACCTAGTCAAAACTAAAAGCGTGTATAACATCTTTTTTCTTCTTTGGCGTAAAAAATCAGGAAAAAAAATTATTCATCATTGAATACAAAGAAAAACTCAGAAAAAAGAAAAGAAAAAAAAACGAGATGAATGTTTTGGTGAAACACATTCTAGGGTTACTCACTGTTGGCCAACCACGGTAAAAATTCACACGAAAACCCATTTATCTTCGTCGGCGGCGGCGGCAACTGTGGAAGCCGAAGATTGGTGGGAGGCACTCGCTAACCCTAGCCGCCACACTACTTCCCAACGAAACCCCATATTGAAGCACCGTTGGAGGTCTGCGCTTGACACCGGTTGGTGAGGGTTGCTCGTCGCCGGTTGTATATACAAACAATACCAACGAGATGGGTAGCGGCGGCGGTCACTGTGGTGGTGCACTGTAATGGGGGTGCTGCTGTGACCGAAATGCGACGGTTGTGATGGCATCAAGCGAGGGTGGAGGAGAACTGCCGGCCGATCTTTAGTTTGGAGAGAACACTAGGTTAGAGAGAGAGATCTGCACACTTTTTCCAAATTGAGAAGTATATTTGAATTAAATAAGATATTTTGTTTAAGGTGAAAAAGACAATTATATCATTTTCTCATTTGTTTTAATTCCTTTGATTTTAAAACTAATTACAAAAATGTCATAATTCATCTTAACCACTAATTAAATGATTTAATGGTCGAGAAAGTGTCTCGCACTTTTCCCATAAACCTCTCCCCCCCCCCCCTTCTCTCTCTCTCTCTATATATATATATATATAAATTTTGTCGACATGTATTACACTTGTGGAAATCATTACCCTTGATGGCGACCCCTTTGAATGAATTATTTGGTGTTATTAATATAAAGTACGTACGGACGACATGTTATGTTTTCTAGATATTTTCATATTGATTAAAGTGAACCACTATTATATGTCCGAGCCTGGTCTGTTATTGATGTATGCTTCCCAGGGCTGACCCTAGATGAACCCATGAACCATGGTCCCAAAGTAAAGTTAACCAGTTGACAGATATCGTAGTTCCAGCAAAAACGGAAGCTTTTGACATAATAAAATCAAGTATGCCACATACTCAATACTCAGCCACTCAGGTCACTTCTATTACATGCTAACCGGGAAAAATGTATATTTGAATGAATATAAGATGACTCGTGCAACTTTTTATATAAACACATTTAGACTTAAATGAGCGTACCAGGATCATCAACGGTTCATACCCAAACTTGGTATCTTTTTTGCATTATAGCTTCATAATCCAATCATCTGTCGGAGAGTTAAGACTTGTATACATTTTCATCACGAGTTTTTGAACCATGGTTTTAAGCTGCTATTCTGCCTTGAACGTATGTGTTTCCTCCAGTCCTACCTGCTTTAGCAAGTGAATAATATCCATGAATGGAGCTTTTTGATTTGTCTAATTACTAAAAATTTAATCTAGAAGAGCCAAAGATGTTAGAAACGTATTTATTATACCTTGCTTTTTCAATTTCTTCCTAAAGCTTCGTTTCCTGCTAAAAGCTTTTTCCTGAAGCCATAGGAGAAGATAGTTTTAACGGAAGGAACTGAACGCTAGTCCAATATAAAAAAGCGCATACCTCTCCACACGAAATAAATGATGAATAATAACGACGACAAAAACGAGTACTAATAAATTGTAAAGGTGACTTAAAGGAATCTGAAGACATATCCAGCACAAGAGAAGTGAAAAGCATACATACCACAGGCTGACAGAGATCTCCAGCCTGACGAACTGCAGCAACAAGATCACAGTTTGATTCATTGTAAATACTTGTCACGAGGCCTGGCTGACCTGCCCTCGCAGTTCGACCCACCCTATGCAAGAAATCTACAGCAGATGTCGCAAATTCTGCCTGCGATAAAACACACACACAAAAAGGATCGGATCTCATCAAATAAGCACATTATGTCTTCTTGACATCTTGTTATTAATCTTTAAGCTAAAATATGGTTTAATCCTCAAGCTGTGTCCTAGGGTTAGTCCTTTAACCTTTTCTTATCATTTTAATCCTAAAAGTATGCTTAATTAATGCTTAAATCCTTACAAAAATTCATGGTTTTGCCCTTTTTTTTACTAGAAACCAGGTTGACGGGTCCAAAACCTGTTTTTTCTAATCTTTTACTTTTTTTTATTTTCTGCTAATATTAATAATATGATTAGAGGCTGTTAATGTAGTTTCTGCCTATGCACCACAAGTAGGCCTGGATGATGTAAGAATGACTAGTTTTAGGAAGTAAGATGATCTAGTGAGAGGGATTTCAAATGACCAGTATGTGCACTTAGGGAGGTTTCAATGGGCATATAGGAGAAGGAACGATAGTTACTTGGGAGTTTACAAAGGCGTTGGTTTCAGGTTAGGATGAAGAAGGTTGTTCGCTACTTGAGTTCGCTACGGCTCACAAGTTGGTTCTAGCATACTCTTTTTTCAAGAAAAGGGGCACACATTTAATCACCTATCATAGCGGAGGCCATAGCACGCAAATCAAGTATATCCTTGTGCGTAAGGAGATTTAAGGAGATAGTTACGGTAGACTCAGAAACAGAATCTCCGTGGACGCTGATCTTTCTTGGAACGTATGGCCATTTTTCTAGAGAGATAGCCAAGGAAACTCTAGGAATCTTGATGGTTTAGTGGACAAGATTCAAGCTAAAGTTAGGGTAAAGTAATCTTGCTTAGAAGAGCTCTTAATGGCTAGGGATAGTATAGAAGAGGATGGAATTAGGGCTAAGTATAGATATATTGATGCTAAGAAAGAGGCAAAGAAGGTGGTGGGCCGGCCTAAAGAAAAGGCTTATGAAGACTTGTACAGAAGATTGGACTCTAAAGAAGGGAAAAATGATATTTTCACGTTATCAAATGCTAGCGAGAGAACACGATGAGATTTTGGAGTCGTCAAATTAAAAGATGAAAGTGGGTGAGTGCTAGTAAGAGATGAGCAGATTAAGAAAAGATGGGGAGAATATTTTAGTACTTTATTTTAAGTAAGGAGGCAAAGCTACAAAATCGAATCAAATTCCTATTGAGGTGTGGAGGTGCCTAGGTGAGTCGGGTATTAGGTGGCCGGTGAACTTCTTCAATTTGATTTTTAGTACAGCTAAGATGCCAAATGAATGGAGGCTCGGTGTGCTGATTCCTATCTATAAGAACAAGGAAGATGCTCTTAACTAAGGCAATGGAGAGAGTGACCGAAAACAGAGTGCACCAAGAAACGGGTGTAACGGAGAAGTGGAGAACCATTTCGTTTTTATGCCGAAAAGGTCTACAATAGAGGCGATACACCTTATTAGAAGCCTTATGGAGAAGTATAGGGAGAGACAACATGACCTTCACATGGTTTTGTAGACCTCGAAAAGGAGTTGATTTGAAGGAACTGATTCCAAGTAAATACATAAGGGTTTTAAGAGATATGTATGAAGGTGCTTTGACTCCCAAGTAAATGCATATGGGTTTTAAGAGAGATGTATAAAGGTGCACTGACTCCCAACACGGGACACTGAGATCTTCCTTGGGTAAAGGGGTTTACACCAAAGATCTGCCCTTAGCCCTTCTCTTTTTGCAGTAATTCTCAATAAGTTGACTCGAGGGAAGCTTCAAGGGCGAGGAAATCTAAATAGGTGAGTAGGTTTTGTAACCTAAGGACATTTGGCCCAGTTTATATAAGTTAGGAGGATAGATGAAGATACGGTCAACCGAATTAAGGCTAATTGACTAAAGTGAAAGCAGCAACAAGAGTCTGTGCGACAAAAAAGTTCCGCTGAAGTTGAAAGAAAAATTCTACGAAGTGGCAATTAGATCAACTATGTTATACGGTGCAAGTGTTGGCCCTTAAAGAAGGCACAAGTAGAAAAGATAGGCATGGCAGAAATGAGGATGCTAAGTTGGACCTATGGGAAAAGCTTGCTAGATAAAGTACTGATAGGAGTCTTTAGGGCAGAGGAGGCGAAGACTTTGGGAAGATAGATTAGTGTTTGACTTAAAGGAGCTTCTACTCTATGAGGATATGACTTAAGATATCATAGAGAAGGAGAATCAGGATAGAAGAGAGGGATAGGAAACAGACTTGGGTTCAGGTGGTGTTTTAAAATAATAATCTTTCCTTTAAAAAAAGAACTTCTTAAGCTGATTTCTTTTTGCTTTATTTTAGGGCGTGTTTGGGATTGCGATTTGAAAATAGATTATTCGTCTTTAATAATCAGCTTTAATAGAACACGCTACAAAAAATATTGTTTGGATTTGATTATGTTGCTTCATATGGCAATGATCAATCAGTTTTTAACTTCTTTTTAGTCTTTAACAAAGTAGATTAATTGATTTTTAAAGGGTAAAATGACAATAATCAAATAATCAGTTTGAAAAAGCAACTCAAAATTAGATTCTCAAAACTGCGTTTTGTAGTCTCCAAAACGCAGATAATTGATATTTAAAAATGCAGCCCCAAACACTTTAAACTAGTTATTTAGGATTTCAAATCACAATAGTTAGATAATCAATTTTCAAACGCAATCCTAAACACCTCCTTAGTGACTTCCCACCAATAGTTCAATGTTCATGGCTTTTTCTCAAAAATAAAAAAATGTACGAGTAAAAAAATTGAAATTAATTGATAATAATTATAATACTAATAAATTTTAATTGTAATAATAGTTAATAACAATTATAATGAAATATTAACATTAACAATAATAACCATAACTAAAAAAAGACTAAATAAATATTAACAAAAATTAATAATAGTTATATCTATAATAAGAGGTATGATAATAATAATAATAAAGGGATGGGTTTGGAACAACACATGGTCGAGTCAATTGAGAGGTAGAGTCAGTCAAGAAAGAAACAGTCTGTTTGCTTTGTTGCAGAATGTCAACCTGGAAGTCTAGAACAACAGGTGGAAGACAGATGGTGGTGTTCTCTATTCCAAGATGGCTCGTTCAAAGTTAGAGATCTAAGAAATCGGATAGAAGAGACGATGCGGCTGGAAACACTCTCCTTGAAAGGACAAGATGGCTAAAATTGATTCCTAAAAAATCAATGTATTTGTATGAAGAGCAGCCTTGAATAGGTTACCAGTGAGGGAGCTTTTAGCTGCTAAAGGTATTGACATTCCTTTATTCTTATGTCCGGGCTGTGATCTTTTTCCAGAAAGCTTGGATCATTGTCTTCGGGGATGCCAGTTCTTGAAAGCTGTGTGGTATAAAGTTTTCGGATGGTAGGGATCAACTATCAAATGACATCGATAGTAGATTTGTTAAATGTGAATGTTCCTCGGTTTTCTCGAATCTCAAAATGAAGTTTTGGAAGCAGTAATTTGGGTTTCAATGTACTTAATCTGAAAAAAAAGGAATTCTATGGTGTTCAATGGTGCTAAAATCTCCGGGTTTTATGTGTTCAATCAAGTTCAAATTCGTTCATTTGGATAGCTAAAATCTCGGTTAGCAAAGATGAGGAAAGCTCGTTTAGAGGAATGGTTGTTGCATCCATATCTTGTGGCCAAAGGCTAATTCAGTTTGTTGGTTGCGATCGTTGTTGTTTCGGCTATGTGAGCTTCCTTTTTCTTAGCTTTGTTTCCTTTCTCTTCTGTATGTTACAATTTTGAAGGCCTAGTTTTTTACTCTTTGTTATGAGTAGGATGTGGCTGTTTTGGTTTGGGGAGGGTTTGTTTCTTGAAACCCTTTTCTCCAATTTTGTTTTGTTCCTTCTTGTTGGTTCTTAAATTTTAATAGTATCGCCTTTCAAAAAAATAATATTAATATATGATGAATTAGGACTAGTTTCCTCTTTTTTATTGGCCGGAGGTCTTTCAAAAAGCAGTCAGAATTTTACATTTTTACTATGACTATAAACTTAAAATAAATTATTATTAACATTACTTTTAACAAATTTTTTAACTTATTATTAATTTCATACTTGAAGATAGAAGATATGATGGAGGTTCCTGAAGGCAACAAACAACCACCACCATCACTAATGTCTCAATGCCACCGGACTACCAACAACAACCCATCACCACCTCAACCGCCATCGGACCAAATCTCTGACCCAAAAACACGCACACACGCAAATCTCACCACACCACAACACCATAAAAGACACATATCTCACCACCACCACTGTAGATCAACAAACACAACTTT
Organism: Drosophyllum lusitanicum; assembly: GCA_032274825.1. Lineage (NCBI taxonomy): Eukaryota > Viridiplantae > Streptophyta > Magnoliopsida > Caryophyllales > Drosophyllaceae > Drosophyllum > Drosophyllum lusitanicum. The sequence continues at coordinate 9,641 of JAUEJL010113728.1, read as the reverse complement.
CTTTCGATTTCAAACAAGAACCCAAAATAAAACTCTAACAAACCAGAGAAAGAGTTGAGAGACGGATAGGATTTTACTTAGGCTGCAATGATAGTGGTTAGTAGCACTGGAGAGAGAGAGAGAGAGAGAGAGGCAAGAGGGGTTGAGGGGATGTTTGGGATAGAATATTTAATATTTTTTTAACAATCTTTTAGTCTAAACCAACCGGGTTTCCAAACTATAGGATTAAAACGATAAAAGAAGTTTGTTGGTTAAACCGAGAATAGGGTGTAATGTTTCAGAATTAAACCATATTTTACTATAAAGTTTTATCAAAAGAAAACGGAAAAAGCAAAAACTGTGGACTACCTGTATAACGTGTGATACATTGGGAATGTCGGTGCCACGAGCAGCAGCATCAGTGCACACAAAGATGCCACCTTTTTGTTGAAAATCAATCAAATTTCTTGTACGTTCTTCTAAAGAGCTCTCACTGTGATAACAGTAACATTCAATACCCGATCTCTGTAGGACCTCGGTAATAGCTTCTACAGCCTCAACTGTGTTTGCAAAAACCATTGTTCGCCTCAACCCAGTATCAGAACTTGACAAATTTGAATTTAATTTATGATTTACAGCATCTATAAGCACATCCACTTGTGTATCCACTGTGACCTCAACCCACTTCTGCTCTAATCTGGAACCAAAAGACAAAAAAAACCTGTAAAAGGGAAATCAGAGCAACAAGACAATGATACAACTTCAAGAATCAAGATGCTAGCCCTATCCCAAAACGGCTATGTTTTCAGTTTTGAACTAATAGTGGCTTAATTACCCTAATTTATCGTTCCTTTTCTACTGATTGGATAAAGAATGATTTTTGATTATCGTACTTAGCCATGTGCAAAACTGTCGAATAAACAAAAAATTAAGACTGAATCACTGCAAAAAGATACTAGATTTTTTTCCAAAAAAATTGGCAAGACACCTTGGATTGTGACGATGAAGATAAAGCCCACTAATCCATGTAGCATCTGGAAACAAGCGCTTCAGTTCACCTCCAGCAGTTCTCTTTCCATTTTCAGGAAGTGTTGCTGCAACAAATATGTACTGCTTACTGCGTTCATATATCTCTCTTGTCCTTTTCCAGTCTCTTTTCTTCCTAATAACAGATTCGGTTTCATCTAAGGAATTCCTAAAATTAGTCTCATTCTCACTCTCTTCATCATCTTCCAGCATGGAGTTAGCTTCCATGTCTTCATTGTCTTCTAAATCAAACTGCATACTGGATTCAGTACCCATATCCAAAGGCTTCTCAGGTAGAGAGTTTTTGGCCCGTGACAAAAGCTTTTCATCAAAACGGAACATGTTTATGAGGCGAATAACTTGGTTTTGGAAACTCCCACATAGGAGCATGTCTGCTTCATCGAAAACCTACCAATTATGCAAAAAGTTTAAGACAATAATTAATCAACGAACACAGTGCAGCAAGTAGCTAGATAGATCATTACCACATGTTTAACATCACGAATAAATTCAGAACGGCGACGCCTTTCTGGATCAATTGCATGAAGGTAGTTCAAAAGAGCTGCAGGTGTTGAAACAATTATGTTTGGTTCATTAACTGGCCAGCCCTAAACAAAAAGAAGGGGGAAATCACATAAGAAAATCATGCAAGCTAAACTCTACCATGTTAAGAGGCTGATGCGAATTGAATAGAGAGAATAACAGCAATGCACAATATAGTATTACCTGTCGTCCACAGACAGCTGCAACTCTAAGAAGCGGTTCTCCAATATCATTGCAGATACAGTTGGCCATTCGAACCACTTGCTCACATAACATGACATTAGGGCAAAGAACAAGAGAAATTTGGTGTTGCCGATTCACTTTCTCATCAGAAATTGAGTCAATTGAATCGTTTGTTGGTGTACATAATAGCTTATGAAATAGTGGAACAAGATAACCATGTGTTTTGCCACTACCAGTCTCCGCTGCAACCACAACATCATTTCCTGCAAGTATAGGAGGTATAGAAGCTGCCTGAAGCGGAATCAAACATACAATTAAACTATAAAGGTTGAAAGAACAGAACAAAAACCTTTAATTTGATAGAATGTTGTGTCTAATTACCTGAACCAGAGAAGGGCGATCGAGGCTGATGTTAGAAAGGGCTCGAGAGACTCTATCAGCAACCCCTAGCGAACCCCAGGAAACAGTTTCATCGGCGAAGAAGGTGTCGCTTTCCTTTTCATTGGCGGAGACGGCGTTGGCAAAGGCCCTAATTCGTCCGTGCTGACGGTGGTGGAATCGAGACGTGAGCAGTGAACAAGAAGCCGGTGATGGAAAGCTGAAAGATAGGAGAAGGAATTTGGGAGACGACAATGGTGTTAACTTGCAGAAACTGAGAATTGGAACTGAACGTTGAAGAATCATCAGAATTACGTGAGGGTTTGTTGATTTTGATCGAAGAAATTTGTGTTTGTGTAATTTCTTGGCTGAGAATAGAGATTTTGAGATTACGTTTTAGGGGTTTTGTTGGGGTTTTATGTGACATTGTGACCTATCAAAAGGAAGAAACAAGGGTACTGCGAATTGGGAGTGTTTGGGAATTGGGACTTTGGCTTAACCGTAGAGTTAATTACAAAAATGGTTTACTTGGTTGTTATTGATTTTTACTTTTAGTTCTTTAACTTTAAAAATTATAAATATAGTCACTGTGGTTGTCATTTTGTTTCACTTTTAGTTCTTTACACTAACTGATGTTAACTTTGACCGTTAATCAAAGGGTACTTTCGTCTTTTTCATTTTGTCTTTGTAACCAAACAATTCTTACCTGTTATGCTTGTTTCCAAACATAATTTTTAAAAATTCTCTCTTAACCTTTTTAAACAAACACACCCCCTCACTCCATCCCTATGCTTTCTCTCTCTGCGCATATTTTTAAACCTAACATTTCTCCCTCTCTACATCTCTCTTTCTACGTCTCTTTCTCCATCTCTCATACTCTAACCGCCGCCAGACACACCATCACCCTTCTCTCCCCATGTTCGTCAGAAAGCTCCTGCCACATCCATAACCACTGGCACTATCATTAGTTTCAAATATAAGCACAAACACCATCGCCATTTTCATATTTAAGCACCATAGTTACTACTGTAACCACCACCGTCATCATCGGGTTCTATGTGTGGAGGTTTCAAATCCATCATTAGTTTCAAATCTAAGCACCACCTCCATCATCGATTTTGGGTTATCGCATCAAAACTCAGAGTCTTCATCGACCTTACCTCACATCTACATATGCCGACTTCATCAACTTCCATATCCTGTGACATTTTTTGCAAGGTGGGTGTATATTGCAGTAGGTAATAATTACTTTCTTGCCGCCAGCAGACTTGTATAACCACCACCACCACCATTGGTGACATCTCTCCCTTCCTTGTTCTTTTTCTTTTGGTCTTTGAGTGACATTTGTAACCGAGATACATTTAAGGTTTTTTGTTTACCAATTTAGGGTTTTTTAGGGTTTCAGATCTTGTTCATATGATTGTGTGTTTGTTTCAGATTTAGGCTGTGTTTGGTAGAGAGATTTGGAAATGGGAGAAATGGAAATGAGGGGGATTCCTTTGTTTGGGAGAAAAAGGGAACAAAATGGGCGGAGAAATGGCATTTCTCTTTCCCGGTTTCCTTTGTATCTTCGATTCTCTACAAAATCTGAAGAAATTGGGAGAAATGGCATTTGTTGCGAGGCGGCGTCATTGTCGTCGTCTGATGCGATGTGCGATTGAACCCGTCATCGTCGTCGAAGTCGTCGTGCGATTGAACCCTACGTCGTCGCCGCCGTTTGATGCGATGTGTTTACGGCGAGGCGGCCAACTCCGCAATCGTCGTCACCGTCGTCGTGCGATTAAACCCTAATTAGTGGTCGTCTGATGCGATGTATTTTTAGTTGCGATTTGTGGTTGAGTCTGTTGTGATTTGTCTGATGCGATTTGTGGTTGCGATTTCCGGCGATGATGAGTATTCCGTCGTCGGCGAGACGGTGTCGCCGCCGCAGCCGCTGTCCGGCGACCTGAGCCTACATTTCTCGATTTTATTTCTTTGATGATACCAAATAAGGTAATCAATTCCAATTCTCCACACATTTCCATTTCTCCCCATTTCCAATTCTATTTCTCCCCATTTCTTTTCTCTCTACCAAACGTACCCTTAGGGTTTTTATTAGGTGTTGAATCGAGTTCTTGCTTCTGATTTTGGGTTTTTACCATATCTAGGTGTTGAACACTTGAATGATGATGTTGAATCGAGTTCTTATTCATCATAGGGATGTCCAAATTCAAGTTGTGTTTTTAGTAAACTATATAAACATGAACCCACTATGAAGATGGGCATAAAAAACATCAAGAACACTGAAAAATAATAATTAAAAATATATTTTAAAAAGAGAATAAGTAATTAATGCGTACACAAGTACTGTTTAGCATTATTAATTAATAATTACGTATTAGTTAATTTTGCAAAAGATTAACCAATTATTCATTTTAACAAAAGGGTAGAAGTAAGTTAGATGTTTGGTTACAAGGACAAAATGAAAAAAAGATAAAAATACTCTTTAACTAATGGTCAAAGTTAACATCAGTTAGTGTAAAGGACCAAAAGTGAAACAAAGTGCCAACCATAGTTACTATTTTCGTAATTTTTTAAGTTAAAGGACTAAAAGTGAAAATCAGTGATAAACATAGGGACCATTTTTGTAATTAACTATATTAGAGAACATGTAAAATTATTTGGACTCCTTTAATAAGGGAGGGTTTATACAAAAATGTTTTATTTGCGAAAAATACGAGAAGCAATCCTAGCCTCTTATTTGTAATTGATCTAATGACTTAGATTAATCTTACTTTTTTTTAATTCAAAAGAGTATAATAGTAAAAAAATATTTTTTTTCTCTTTCCAATATATTTTTCTATCTTATTTTTCTCTCTCCTGAAATTTCTAAACAAAATAAATTAGAAATAATTTAATAGTAAATTAATAATTTTACGGTGTTCAACGATAAACACGGCCAAAAATATTTACAAGTTTTTAGTTATTGAATGTTATATTTATTACACTTTGTTCACTAATAAACTTTTGGTTTATAGTGTTTCCTTAGTTAACAACCCATAAACAACCAAAACTAAAAAGCATGATAACAAACTAAAACATCTTTATTTCTAATTATGATGAACAAACCATAATATTTTGCACAAAAGTAACCTAATGAACCATTTAAAAATTCACTAATGAATGATTATAGAAAACTAACATTCTCGTCATTAATCATTAATGAATAACTATAAACAACTATAACATTCACTAATGAATCATTACAGATCATTTAATCAAAGTTTGCGATAAGTGGGAGAAGCTCTTACAACCATCAGATCATTTAATCAAAGGTTAGGATAATGTGTGGCATTTTAGTAATTAAAGTGTATCTTTAAGGAGTATTAAATTAAATTAAAAGGGTAAAAAAGACATTTATCACTAAAATAATATTTACCTTTTTTAATTCAACCATTTAATCTCATCTCTCTCTCTCCCCCTTACACTCCTCTAAAAATTACTTTTTCAAAACCCTATTTTGAGACGGCAATTCACGACAGCCATCACACTAAAATTACTTTTAAAAATTAATCTCATATCTCTCTCCTACACTCTTTTCCAACCTCCTTTGATACAACCGCCGCCACTATCGTCGGAGCCACCATGCCGCCACCATCATCGGATCCACCATGCGAGAAGATAAAATCCACCAACACTGTCGATGGCAGCCCCATCGGAGAAGATAAACAGACCACCGCCGCCGGCCTTGACGGAAACACACAGCCCATCGGGTCGATAAAGCCATCACCATCAGCACTGTCGATCGTTGCGGCCGTCGCTCTGCCTCCGCCTCTCTGGCGTCGTCGCCGCCCCTTCTCTCCGGCACCCCTTTTGCCCTTCTCTCCACCGCCCTTTCCAACCCCAATACATTCTGTTTTAGTTCAAGTCATCTGTTAGTTCATGAAGGTGCTTGATCTGCTCAATCATTAAAGGTTTAAACTTTGTTCTTTGTTTGTTATCAGATTTGATTTTTTGTGTTTGTTATTAATTAATTTTTTGATAATGTTTTGATAGTTGGTGATTATATATATGAATTTTTTGGTGTATTTGAATACCTTGTTTTGTTGATGTTTATTTTTTTTATTTGTTGTGTTTTTAAGTTTATAAGAGAACAAATCTCTATTCAATAGAGTTTTTTTTTAATATCACTAATGATTCATTAGTGAATGTTTTAGGTATTTATAGTTATTCATTAATGATTAATAACAAGAATGTTAGTTTTCTATAATCATTTATTAGTGAATTTTTAAATACTCTAATTTTTAAATGATTCATTTGGTTACTTTTGTGCAAAAATATTATAGTTTGTTCATAATAATAAAAAATAAAGTTGTTTTTAATTTTGGTTGTTTAAAGTTGTTAATTAATGAACATAAAAAAATAAAAATAAAGAATGAGTAGTTGTTTAGTAATGAACAAGAAAATAAAGGTTTTTTTGAAGTATAGTATGTTGTTTAATAGTAAACAACCGTTTATGATACTCGGAAAAAATTATACAGAAAAAAATAAAAAACGTACAGAATGAAAAAAGAAAGAAAAAAGTACTTAATAATGAAACACTATAAACCAAGAGTTTACTAATGAACAAAGTGTAATGAACATATATAGGATTCAATAACTAAAAACTTGTAAATATTTTTGGTTGTGTTTATCGTTGAACACTGTAAAATTATTAACTTACTATTAAATTATTTCTAATTTATTTTGTTTAAAAATTCCAGGAGAGAGAAAAATAAAAGAAAGAAATAGATTGGAAAGAGAAAAAATATTTTTTACTATTATACCCTTTTGAATTAAAAAAATAAAAAAGTAAGATTAATCTAAGCCATTAGATCAATTACAAATAAGAGGCTAGGATTGCTTCTCGCACTTTTCGCAAATAAAACATTTTTCGCATTAACTCTCGCTATATATATATCATATCCTTAATTGCACATATAACAGGTTAAACCATAAAGACTTCACATATATCATATTAAATCCTAAATATTTCAAGTATTCACATGTAATCCTCATATAATACATAATCAATGTAATTGTTAATATACTCACCAAGCTGCAAGCCTCCCATTTGATAAAAAATTTTAAAATCATTTTTCAAGTCCAGACTGTGCATAACACATGTCCAGATCACTCAAACTGTGGCTCTGATACCAAGTTGTAACACCTCATTTTATAAAAACTAATATTTAAACAAAGACATGTTCAAAAGATTCACATATAGTTTGAAAATGTAAGCGGAAGCGTATTTACAACAAAATCTGAGTATTGTTTCAAAAGAAAACACACTTAAAAGTACAACCAAAGTACTACTGTAATTTCTTATATTACACAAAAGGCATTAATTGTTTCAAAGGAGTTGAGTGGAACGTGGTCAAACGGAAGCTTTGCCCTTGCCTTTGCTGCGTCCTGCAAAATATTTTAAAAACAATATCTGATAAGCTACAAGAGCTTAGTGAGTATACCAAACTATAAATCATATGAACACACGTATAAGATCATAAAGAGATACCACACGTATGCCAGGCAATCAAGCTAGCCTCTGGTACCCAGGGCAACAACATAGGTCACAGTACTGTATCATATCTGAGCCTTACTGCGCATAGCAGTATGCTAAACAACACATATATGAATAACACATGCATAATATTCTGTCATGATAACACACATGCCGTAGATATGAATAATAGTCTAGTAAACTCACCTTGTAAGCTGTATTGTTATATAATGATCCACAGATGCTTATGACTAAGTGAATATGCCCACAACTAGTCTATACAGATAATATACCAATAATATTTTAAACATATCTTGAAACTAAGTATTAGAAAAATGAACAGGGCAGGGCACGTCCGTACCTTACTGTAGGCATGCCCGTGCCTAAACGATATGACTTATGGGTGCGACTTATAGGTCCGACTTATGTGTCCGACTTACAAAACTCTGAGTCGTACGACTTTGAAGACACGCCCGTGCTGGGCCTTGGTACGCCCGTGCCTTTACCCCAAAGCACGGGGGTACCTCATGAGCTAGGGTTAGCCACGGGGCCATAGACACGCCTGTACTCCTTTTAGGCATGCTCGTGCCTCCCTTTAGTCTGAACCAGTAAGTCGGCAAGCTTGCTATTTTTAGACATTTTCAATCCAAAACTCAATTTAAGCTTATATCTTTTTGACTTTTAATGGTATATGGGTGTTTTCCTACACCCCAAACATCTTATAACATCAAAATCAGTAATAGAACATGTTTTGATTCTTGTTTCAATCCTTGACCCATAAGAATACTTAATATGAACCAACAAAACTTACCTAGATGATTCTAAGATGAAGAAGACTATAGAAGAAGCTTGAAACATTGATTTCTTGATTGAAATTGCATCCAAAATGAAGAAGAAAGCTTGAAGCCACGTAAGTATGGATAACAGTGTCTGAGTCTTTGTCTTAGAGAGACTTCAAAGAGAAGTCAAAGGAACAAGTTATATATATCTATAAGTTTAGGGTAATAACACAAATGGTCCCTACACTTATTTAATTTCTTTTTCGACAGTTTTGACCCTTATGGTTTTATAAACACATCTAATCCAATACAGACAACTTATAATACACATATAACACTTATTATTTATTTAAATGAATTTCAAACCTTGAATATTACAATATAATAATGTATCATATAGCTCACTAATGTTTCAGTCCCATGTTACGTTACAAATTTATATTTACTTTAATCTATTTTGTGTGGTGCTTCTTATCTGTTTTAAGTTTCTTTTAAAATTGCTTCTATTGCAGCAGTCAAAATGTTTTGTCATATATCTCTAATTCTACTTTCGCAAGATTTCACTGACAAAATCATCATTCATGATCATTTGTCCTATAGATACACCCACACTACTATCCATTTTCACATAAACTTCACTTACTCTTGTGGTGTAGCCCAGTGGTATAGGGAGGTTTTATCTCATAGCTCAGGTCTTGGTTCGAGTCTAGACAGTCGGAGTTTTTCTATAAAATGGTAGAGGGTATTATTCCCTCATGATGCGTGACTTGAGGCTCGTATACTATCCTATATGAATGTCACTACGAACCCAGCCTACTAAATTCGCTGTTCAAAAAAAACATAAACTTCACTTTCATTTTCTCCACAATTTGAACTCTTCAATTCTCATCAATTCTAAGAGTAAACGGTATGATCACACCTACCACACCGTCACATCAGTTTTTTTCTCCTACCACTTAACTATCACTCAGCCCCATAGTCATCACTTTCTACCACACCAAATTATAGGACCCACCTAACATCAACTACCAATCAAAAATTAAAAATTAAAAAATAAAATAAGGTGGACCCACATTTGCATGTGGATACCTCCACACAAAAACCTCTTCCACGGCGCCAAGGAGTGGTTTTTCATGTGGTTTGGCTTCTTCCATGCAGGGGCGGACCCAGGATTTGAGACGAGTGGTAGCACCGGACCTAAGATTTGAAATGAGTGGTAGCACCGCCTCGAAAAA
>JAUEJL010113717.1:0-12337 GCA_032274825.1 Drosophyllum lusitanicum | reverse complement strand
CCCTCCAATCTTATAACCTATTTATAAAATTCCTTATAAATAGGATGATGTCATCATTCTTAAAAACATAATTTTTTCTTTTAAATAGGTTATAAGATAAGATGCAAATAGACTATAGTATTGTTTTGGGTCTTTAAGATTCAGTCCTATTGAAGGGTAATTTTGATATTTCATAAATAGTCAAAAAGAATTCTAAACAATGTGAAAATCAAATGTTACAATCTTCATGGGCCGAAGGAGTATATGTTGTAAACTTGACTACTACCAATTTATAAGGTGTAACATCATTGTTTTTGAAAGTCAAAATGGATTCATATATTTCAAATAGTGTGAATAACAATGATCATTTACCATAGAATTTCTTCATCATAATGTGGCTTTCGATAAATACATGACAAAAGGTGGCAATTGTAACTCATTTATATACAAATGGGTTGAAAGTCGTCCTAAATGTTGATGCACAAAACCTTCATAATTGCTTTATTAATAAGATTTAGAATATTATTGTAAATATATAGTTTATATAATCTTTTTTAACTCATTAGTAATTTAAATTGAAAGGAAAACAAAATAAAGTGTTTGTGAGTCATCCAATCAATTTGACCCATACAAAAAAATGACCAGTTGTAGTTATGAATTCTGAAAGATTCTTAGATGTTCTTAGCACCATTATGTTTTCTCATGAAATTTTGAAACTAGGTTTTGAAACGGGTGGACATCATTCTCCTTCCATTATTGATCCTTGGTCAGTTATTGGGGATTACTCATTGATAAGGTTGTCAACAGACCTTTCTTCATGTTTCAAGAGAAATCCTGTTGCACTGCGGATGGAGGTGATTTGTGACAGCAATGGGGATAATGCTTGTCCACTTGGTGGGGTTGGTGTATATAACCCTGGATATTGGGGAATGGTAAGAGTTACAAATGGCAAAAATTAAAATATTGTAATATATTTTCAAGTGGATTTTTGTTTATAGTTATGTTTCATTTTGACATTTGTACATTTTATATAATAAACTTTGCAAGATTGAGAAGGAATAGCTCTATACAAAGCTTTTTTGTTTATAGACGTTGCTTCATATTGTTTACTAATTATTTGCAGAACATTGAACAAGGAAAGACTTACAAGTTAGTTCTGTATATTCGTTCGTTAAATTCAATAAATGTGACAGCGTCATTGACCGACTCAAATGGAGTGCAAACACTGGCTACTACAAACATCATGTGAGTATTTATTATATTATAATAACAACCTTACAGAAATTATTAGAAGGACAATTAAAGATTTAACTATGGTTCTTCAAGAGCTACTGATGTTTCAAACTGGAAAAAGATGGAAATTGCATTGGAAGCCAAAGCAACAAATCATACTTCAAGACTACAGTTGAAAACCAATAGAAAAGGAGTTATATGGTTTGATCAAGTTTCATTGATGCCCATGGATACATACAATGTATGACTGTCGATCTACACTTACTTATGATCGGGTTTATTACTACTGTTAACAGTATTTATTTTTGTAGTTTTCTATTTTTTGAGTTTTATAGCATTTCTCTTATATGCTGGCAACATATATTTACAATACTTCCATATGTTATAATTTTTGGTCAAGATAAATCTTTTAATTAATTATTTCCTGGACCAGGGGCATGGTTTCCGAAATGATCTTTTTAAGATGGTATCAGATATGAAGCCAGGATTTATCAGGTTTCCTGGTAAGTTTGATTTGTGTTGTCAACTTTGACTACTTTAAATCCGGCATTAGACACAGTTTGACAAACTAAATAGATTGCTGTATTGATTTTTCTGTACGGTTTACCTCATGAAGTCATGAGTCATGATATATTGGTTTAGTTTCAATATATTTGTTAAATTGTGATAATTTAAGCAGCCATCGGTAGATGCATCTTTGACTCAAATTAGTTAATACAGTTTAAAGAACCTTTAGGACTCATCAATTGCATCCATGCCTAATTTGACACGCTGCACATCGTTTAGTAAAATCATCAAGTTGTGGCTGGGAATGTAATTTCTTGCAGCAACATGCTTTTAAATTTGTGTATGGGTTGGGTTGACCCTAGACACTTTTTGTCCAAAATATTTTTAATTTCTATTAACATATTACGTGTTTACTATAAATTTAAAAAACATATTGATACAATATTGTTTTAATTTTTTTCATAAGACCGATGTAGAAAGTTGTTTGCATTAAAAGTACACTTTGGGCAACTTACAACCTGTTTCACCATTTCCATTGCAACTATTTTTTTAACTAACCCGTTTGACCTCTAGAGATAAAATAATTGACCTGCTAATAAGTAAATGGGTCAAAGTTGCCACCTATACAAACACATCATCTATGATATTACATGTACATTAGGTGGCAGTTTCGTTGAAGGAAAAAGTTTACTAAATGCATATTGGTGGAAGGACACCATTGGACCCTGGGAAGAGAGACCAGGACATCTAGGTGATGTATGGTCTTACTGGACTGATGATGGACTTGGCTACTTTGAATTTCTCCAGGTGTCGTGATCTATTTTCAAGTAACACTTTTGGTATTTTTAGTTAGTTGAATTTTCTTATTTAATACTCTGGTTTCTACAGCTGGCAGAGGACTTAGGTGCATCACCAATATGGGTACTGAATAGTGGTATGAAACCATTTGTCATAAACCCTTGTTCTATAATATTGATCTTTTATATCGGTTCTTGATTGTCTTTTCTATAATCCCAAGGATTCAGCCAAGAAGAGGTGGTCAATCCATCCAACATTAAACCTTTGGTGCAAGTATGTTACTGCACTTCTTTTTCATTTTAAATGAGTTTCGTATTTTTACTGTGCTGTGTTCCCTTGAGCATTGTATTGTTTTAATGTATATAATGAACTAATGAAGGGGCTAAATACTTAACCACTTTCTTAGTTTTCATTTTAATGTATATAATGAACAGTATTGGGTCAAATCGGGCTTCTTGTTAATTTCTTGGGGTTATTTGTGTGGAACAATATATCCAAATGGGTGTAAATGGGCTAAAACTAAGAAAGTGGTTAAGTATTTGCGGTGAAAATGGGTTGGATGAGATTATGTTGAACCGTTAACACGATGATCACTAGCATGGTCATGTATTGCATAAGGATTATTTTAGTCTGCCATAAAGAATTTATTTTTATTTTTAAAAATTCAGGATGCCCTTGATGGTATTGAGTTTGCTAGAGGTGATCCCGATTCCAGATGGGGATCTGTTAGAGCTGATATGGGACATGAAGAACCGTTTAACTTGAAACATGTTGCTATTGGGAACCAAGACTGTTGGAGGGGAGGTTATCGTGGTATGGATGTCTATGTACTCTAAATTTTTTTTAACTGTGAAGATTATGAATGCGGTTAACCAAATATCCTCGTATTTTTTTATTTTGTTTTCGTAATTCAGTTTCCAACTTGAGAACTGAAAAAAGAAATTAATACTTGATGTTTTCTTTCAAACTCGAGAACACCTAAAAAAATTATCATTTTTTTCCTTTCCCTTATTAATTTTATTCTCTTGAAACTTGAGAACGCATCATTAAGCAATGTTTGTTGATCTATTGGGACAATATTATTATAGCGTATTTGCCTTGCATCGTGATCTTCTCCTTTGTACTCTTTTTTATCCAGACAATATTATAAAATTGTGATCTAAACCATGCTCTTGGTTTACATCTTGCCCAGAAAATTACCTTAAGTTCTACACAGCTATTAAAAAAGTTTATCCAGACATCAAAGTAATCTCTAACTGTGATGGATCAAACACACAACTGGACCACCCAGCAGATCTGTATGATTATCATGTAAGATCCTTTCTCAACTTCATTCTTCACTTGATAGAAATCATAAATTAACAAAGAGGCGGATTTGCTAAAGATACCTGTTTTTTTCTTGTTAGGTTTATGTTAATGCGAACGCTATGTTTTCTATGGCTCATACATTTGATCTTACATCACGTAATGGTCCAAAGGTTTGTAAATTTGTGTTCCTTGTTATTAGAAATGTATATTTTTTTAATAGCAGGCATAAAAAGTTGAGTCATGATGCTCAATGATTTCAGGCTTTTGTAAGCGAGTATGCTGTGACTTATGACGATGCTCGTTCAGGAAATCTTTTAGCAGCACTAGCACAAGCTGGATTCCTTATTGGCATAGAGAAGAATAGGTCTGCGTTGTTCTTCTAAACTTTCATGACTTCATAAAAGATTTTATGTAATCCAAGTGAAAAGAAGAACTGTGATGTTTGGAAAAGATTTGTCTTGCCAAATGTATTTTCACTTTGTTGTCAAATGGAAATTATAACTCTTCCATTCATTACAAAAGATAACATGTGTTTTGTTTTGAAGTATTGTCATCAGAATCCATGTGTTCTAATTTGGTTCTTGTTGCAGCGATGTAGTGGATATGGCAAGCAATGCACCTTTGTTTCTGAACGCCAATACTGACAAGAACAAGTATGATCTTTTGCTTCAAGAACTATTATTCTTGACTGAATCTTATTAACTATTTTCTGCAGTGAGGACTTTTAATTTTAAAAGGTTATCTTTGTTTTAAGGTTTATGCCAGATGCAATAGTGTTTGATTCCTATCGCGTCTACGGGACACCAAGTTATTGGATGCAGCAGTTTTTCTCAGTGTCAAATGGTGCACTTCTTGTTAATTCAACCCTCCAAACCAATTCATCAAATTCACTTTTGGCATCCACTATTTTGTTCCAAAACCCAGTGGATAACAACAACTATTTGAGAGTAAAGGTAAAATAAATTCTTTTAACCTATTACCCAACCTACTCATTTTTCCACCTTTAATATTAAATAATGAAACAAATAAGATGGGTCTTATGGACAGAAATGAACAGCAGGAATTGAATTTAATGAACTAGAATTTATAAATAAATTGACTGCAAGGCTCCTAGTCTCTGGTAGGCATCTTCTGCATTAAGGAAAGACTACTTGATTATTGTGATTTGTGAACCCTTTTGAAATGTTTTTTTCAGGTAGTAAACTATGGGAGTAATAAAGTGAATTTAAATATAGCTATTGAAGGACTGGATTCAAGTTTAATAGACTATTCTAAGTCATCAAAGACTCTGCTCTCCTCCAAGAATGTTAAGGATGAGAATTCTTTCCAAAATCCAACCAAGGTATGTGTTCATCTCTGTCTCTATTTAATATCTATCCTTTTTGCTTATGAGTTATGTGTAGTGTTTTTCCTGCTAAAACATTCAGAATATGTAACTTTCCTTGTGTGTTCCATGCAGGTTTCACCTCTACAAAGCTTACTCAAGAAAAGTAAGAGTGACTTCAATGCCATACTCTACCCAAATTCTTTGTCTTCTTTCGATTTGTTAATACTCACAGAGAATATTGCACAGATTAATGCAATAGATGGTATGTCTCATGTATCTTTGATTTAAAAGTCTTTGTCATTTACTAAAAAGGAATGTATCTTGAACATGAAAGGCACAATGGTTACAAATAAAAGTATGTTTTAGTCAACCCATATGTTTTGCATCCTTCTTTGACTAGTATCTGAAACTTAGAAAAATCCTATTTGGTATTTTAATGTTCTCAAAGGAATTGGAATGTCACTAAGGAATTAAATTTTAGACAAGTTTAAATTAGAATTTTTATAAAGTTCTAATCATGTTTGGTTGGTAAGTTTGTTAAAAGGAATTGAAATGTAGATAATAGCAAATGACAAAATTGTTCTAATCTTAAAAACTATATAAACAATTTATGTAATATATCTATTTAACATAATTTATTTAGTTAATATCAATTTGTACTACTTGCAGGTTAGAGGTTTGACTATTTCTTACTTTCTCCACACCTCACTAAGTGGGATTGGTGTGTTGTTGTTATTGTATTTATTTAATATCAATTCGTACCACCATCGTCACCCCCACCGGCGTCGCTACCGCTGCCATCACCATCACGGACAACCACACCGCTGCCAATGCTACCACCACCCACCATCACCGCCACTGTCCCCCACCCTGCCACTGCAAGCTCCACCATTGCTACCACCGCCATCGTTGTTGCAGCCGCCACCTACCATCGTTGTAGTGCCTTTATTGCCACCATGACCCACCATCGCTGCACTCTATCCATTGCCACTAATGCTACCTGGGACACCATCCACCATCACTATAATCAATGGTGGTTGTGGGTGGCAACGGCGACGGTAGGCGGTGGAGGCAATGGTAGCAATGATGGTGTTAGTGGGAGGCGGTTGAGTTAGTCGGGGTGGTAGTGGAGGTGGTGGATCGGGGTGGCGATGGTGGTTGTGACATGCCCCATTTTTTTTAGGTATTTCAAAGTATTTGTGAGTTGTAACATTAAAACCCTTAAAGATTTATATCAACAAAATATAATAGTCAAATTATACAAAACACTTTAACACCAAGTTGAGATTTTTTTTGAAAATTTTATCTTTGGTTTATAAATATCATTTATTTAAAAGATGTCACAAAATGTAGGGCACCCGCGGAAGCTTCGGCTCTCAGCTTAGCTAATCCATCTCCTTCCCTTTTTCCAAGGATCCGAGAATACCTTAAATGAAAAAAAAATACCACCCTGATAAGCACATAGGATTAGTGAGCACACAACATCAAATTAACATCTTAATCAATGCGCAACAATCTGCAAGTAAATAATCATAACATTTGCCACTCAGGCCATTGTTGATACATTATAATCATTAGCATTTGCTACTAAGACCACAAATCATACACACTAACATTTAAATTGCCACCTAGGCATACAAGTTGTTACTTAGGCCATGTAAACACCACCCAGGCTAAGTATTAAATGCCACCCAGGCTATTTAAATGCCACATATGCCACACATCCACCATACAAGCCATTCTTACACCACATAGGCCATCCTTATGCCGCACATGTTATACGTACACCACATGTGCCAACCATACACCACACAGGCCAATCATACGCCACACAGGCCATAACAACTCGTCTACATGATCAATAATACAAAACACACCATACTAATCACATAAACATTACACAATCCACATACCATCAATTATATATAATCATAATTACATAAAAAGCCACACAGGCCAGGTAAGTAATTATATAATCTACATGTCACCATCAATATAGTCACAATTTACACAACACGCCACTCTAGCCAATTAGCATTACATGAGCTATGCAGATAAGCGGCTTGTCACGTCATGATATTCACAGTGGGTGTGACAAAAATCAACACCCCAAATATTCACAACCAAACCCAAGCTTAAATTAGCGAATGTTTGACCCTATACAAATAATAGAACAACCCCTTAGTTAAATACACTTCGTTCAAATCACGAACTCAAGCGAACAACATACACTTGATCAAGGCATCAAGTGGCCTAAGACACTCTCATAATTAACTAAAATATGATACCAAAGCATCCCATGGCTCCTCAAAGAAGCTTACAGCACCAATTCATCCAAATTTCAACTTTTATACAAAAATGCATATGTAATTTGACACTTCTGCTTTGTTTCAACATTTTGACCAATCCAAAATTGGATTTAGCTTTTAATGTCTAAACAAAATTTAAAGTAGACTTAGAGAGCTTTCCAAGAATATATAAAACGTCAAAAATCGAGTTACGTTAATTTTATACGATTTTTCAAAGTCTGCAATGTGCTACTTAGGGTCCAACACGGCCGGTCAAGCTCATCATGCTCGTGTTGAGCTTCATACAAGCATGTGTTCGACCAGAAACCATCCTAACTCAACCAAAACATCACCAATTTGATTTCGAGGTTTTTCCAGCACTTGTTTATGACCAAAACAACATATAAAAACATCATTAACATCATAATCACTAAATTTGATCAATCCAAGATTAATTTACAAAATTTCACTAACTTTTGATCCATTAGTCAAACCTGCTCTAGACTATCACTGAGCAACTTTTATTTCGGTTTCAAACTCATAAATTGCACAAGAAAATCAAATAATAACACATCTCAAGCTCATCAACTCCATGTTGATGAATCCATAACACTACATCTCCATTTTAGGTTACTAAAACTTCATAATTAACACTAATGGAGGTAGAATAATGTAACTTGATGATAAATAGAGAAATAACACAAGAATTTAAACTCCAACCGAGTCAAAATCTCAAGTTTCCGGCTGCTCTCTCTCTCTTTCTCTCGAATCCTCCAAGGAAGTCACCACCACATTTTGACGTTATAAAGTCCAACCCATTTCTTTTATACTTATAATTTTAGGCAAATGACAAAACCAACCCCTCAAGTTCACTTCATTAAACTTTAACCACAACTAGTTTCATATGAATAGTTACTTTAGGAAATGGAAATATTAACCCCTCACCATCATATAATAATCAACAACAAATAACCATTTATTCCAACATAATTGTTCAGACGGACGAATGCTGCTGGGGGAGTGCAGAAGTTAAATTTTAACGTATACACTAAATGAATTACGTATAAAAGTACTTAATTTGGGGTGTTACAGGTTCGAAGTGATAGGTTGTGTTGGTGACTCAATGGCGTTGGTGGTGATGGTCGTGGCAAGCGGTGGTAGTTGTGGTGGGTGACGGCTATGGTTGTGACCGTGCCGGTGGTGGTGGGCCGTGGGTGGTAGCGGTGGTGGTGATGGTTGTGGCAATGGTGTATGGTGGTGGCAACGGTGGTGGTAGTGGCAACGACAGTGGTCGGGGTAGGGTGACGGGTAGTTATATTGGCATTGTTGTTCGATAGTAGGGGTAGTGGAGCATGGGTGGGAAGTGCTTGTGGTGAGGGAAGTAGCAAGTAGTGGTGAGTAACGAGGATGGAGTATCATGGTTGATTAAAAATTAGTGAAACAAATTAGTTGAAGGAATTATGAAAAGGGAATTGTGAAAATCCCAAGAGTAAGAGGAATTTGAAGAATGTTTATTATTCCATCAATTAGCAAAAGTAATGTCAAAATTCCATGAGTAGAGGAATTTGTTATATTCCAATTCCAACAAAAATTCAATCAAACATCATCAATGGGATGTGACATTCCAATTTCACATAATTTTAGTGTTAGTATTTCTTTCTCTTACTTTTTTATTACTTGGTTACTTGTTTGTGTTGTAAAAGTTTTAAATAGTGGTCTAAGAAACTATTCACTCCCTTTAATTTCAACACGTATGTGAGGCTGTATATGTATATGTGATATGTTATGTTCGTGAACATGTTTGCATGATGTGGGTGTATAAATGTATTGGATTCATATATGTACAAGAATATTTGTATACATTGACATAAAAGTAACAATATGGTGATACTAACTACTAAGACAAAGTTGGGTAAGTGTGTGATCTAATCGTATAAGTGACTATGTAACTTGATTGGTATTCTTATACTAAACATAGTGACCGTGTGATATTCGGTAATTCGCTAATTTTTTACTAATAAACATAGATAACTAATTTTGTGCATTATACATTTTGACTGCGTGTTCGCAAAGTTTTATACTTAACCTAATTGTTGTTGTGTTTTTAGGTGATCTTGGTTGTCTTGATGGATTAACAAAGGATTGAGATTACAAAGTGCACTGTTAGCCATATGTTTATGACATGGTATTTTAAAATAATATGGTGTAAGCCTGTAATGTTTGTAAAAAATGTTCTAAATGACGATTGACTGGCATATGTTTGATATAAAAAATAATGGACACACAAGACTATAATATTTATAAAAAATGTTCTGAATTACGAATATGACGGGAATATGTTTGATATAAAATTATGGAATTACAAAACTGTTATGTTTGTACAAAATGTTCTAAATGACAAATATGACTATTATATGTGATATACAAAAATAAAGGACACTCTTGTTTAAAAAAAAACTGAGTTTTACTTTGTAACGATTCTTTATCTAGTAGTAGTAATAGTGGCACCATTACTTCAGCCAATGTCACAGTACATAAACATAAGCCAATGCATATACCTACAAATATAAAAAGTTACATTCACAAACTATTTGAACATGAAATATAAGTATATAACCACGTAAATATTCAAAGTTTTCAAGGTGCCGCTATTATGGTAGTGACAATTCTTACCTTATGGTAGTGACAATACTTATGGTAGTGACAATGCATAAATGAGGAAGGGTTCACTAGCTCATACATATAGTTCATATACATTGCCAAAATAGTTGACAATTTGTTCAAAAAACCGGATAATCTTCAAAATAAAATAAGTAACATTTCTAGTAAGAATCTAATGATTCCACGCGTCTTTACATCATGGTGGTGATAAATTTGATTATATGCTTTCTCAAGAAAACTAAGCTAATCATCCTAACCTACATGGCTACATATTTGTCTGTATTTTATTTGAACCAGTTCAACTAAGTAATTCTTAGATTTGTCACGCTCCGAATATAGAAAATAAGATATTTCTTTAATGATTAAATACAGATTCACATTGACTTCACAAAAAGGAGTTAACCCATTTAAAACTTATACAATATTCACTGTAAATAAAATGGCTATATCCAAAACATGTTTTCACAAAACAGAGGCCCTAAGGAAGCAATACACTGTCGGCTCAAGCTGGGCTCTTACCTTCATCCTTTCCATATGAATCTAGAGTACATTAAATATATAGTAAATTATTAATTTTACAATACATATATAGTAAGTTATTAAAAAATATATACACAAATGTATTGTAAATTGTTATATATATATATATACACACACACACACAAACATGATATCCACACAATGCGGCGGCAATGCATACTTTATACTCGTTAATGTCTGTTTTCAAGACGTAGGGAGTATGGTATTTATATAATACGGTTGACAACGAATAATTTTCGTTTGATGACATGTCTATTTTCTTTACTTTTTGTGCATTTCGTTTACTTTTTTGTTCTCTATAATTGAAAAAAAAATATTATGAAACTATATTTTAATAATTAAGTTAATTTGTATTGGCTTTGACTTTCAAAAAAATTGTATTGACTTTTGATTTCTTAAATATGTAAAGTTTAGTTATTAAAATGGAATATATGAATCTTATTAACTATATCTAATAATTACTCAATTTAGTTTATATGAAGGGTAATAGTAATTTCAAAACACTTAAAATTTAGGAGTTTAAGCAAAAGGCCTAAATGCTTTATAATATAGTATAGATTACTCTATACGAGGGGTAATTTAGTAATTACAAAACACTTAAAATTTAAGAGTTTAAGTATATGGCCTAAATGCTTTATAATATAGTGTGTGTGTGTATATATATATATAATTGTCCACATATATAGTAAATAACGAGTTGCTTTTTCCGCACATTTTGACGGGTTGTAAAGATTGATATGTTGAATGCTATGTTGAACGTAGTACAAAAATATTAGCCTAAATATATTTGAATTCAAACTAAATGATCTTAATGCACTACAAACTCTATAAAATAAAATGTTACCATATATTCAATTCTAGTTATTAATTTTGTATCTACTTTATTTCAAATATATGTATTTAGATATTGGTTTTATATTAGAGCGTAAGTCTAAATATTTATAAATGACTTGTGTATATTTCAATTGATAGTTATCAAACGAAATTCATGTGTTTAGTATTTGTAACGTACCAATTTTATAAAACTAATATTTATATTAAATACCATTAAAGTGATCTAATATATCAAGAACGGAAGCATAAGTTTGGTAAAACCGTGTTCGTTCAAAAGATACATAATACACATGTGCTACTAGAGTTTAATATAATACACAAAACGAGGAGTTAATGTTTTCAAAAGGTATATAAAACAGGTGGTTAAATAGGAGTCTTGCCCTTGCCTTTGTTGCGCCCGGTAAAAACATGAAAAGAGTATTTGATAAGTTATAAGAGCTTAGTAAGTATACCAAACTGTAAATCATATAAACACATGCATAATTCATATAGAGACATCACACTTATACACATAGGCCATGATACTGTACGAAGCAGTATGCTATATAACACTTTTGATTGACATATATATCACATTTCAGTATGGCATTACACTTTGTGCACATATGAAAAAGAGTTTAGTAAACTCACATTGTAATAAGTTTATGTGAATAATAGCTTATATGACTCAGCTAGGTTGCAAATCACCTTCCTATACAATTAAAATAACAAAATATCACAAATTACACAATCTTTCTTGAAACAAGGCCTACACGGACCGTGTAGGGGTCCTACACGGGTTGTGTACCCTTCATATACACAGGCACCTCAGGCTACATGGCCTGTGTTTGACTTAGGTTGCTACAAGAGTCGTGTACCTATA
>JAUEJL010113706.1:0-12338 GCA_032274825.1 Drosophyllum lusitanicum | reverse complement strand
CCAATCTTAGTCATTCAATTGGTAAGTGGAATTCATGGATGAAGAGCGTGAGGGGATAGAGTGTGACAATGTACATGTGATGAATTCATGGGTGGACAATTGAATTAAAGAATGGAGAATTGAACGGGTAGGATTGATTCTCGCAATAAAAATGATTCTCAAATGATCTTTTCAATATATATATATAATGTTTATTTGTGTTTAATACTGTTGGATTTGAATTATAGTGTTCCTTCGTTTATGTTTGTCATCATTTAAATGAACAAACAAAAATGTACACTAACTAATCAATCTTTTATACAATCAAACACAAAATCTCATTTGTATTCGTTTATTTATTCAGCTAAAGTAAAACAAATGGACACAATCACAAAAATCCGTTCGTTTATCCATTTTTGTACGTTTATTTGTTCGGCTAAATTTAAACAAATGGACACGAACAACCCCATTCGTGTTTGTTTGGTTCATTTACGGCTCTGGAGACTTGAAGCTCCCTCCGCTTCTAGTATATAAATGGGTATGTGACTTGCAATGTATCATGATTTATATCGAAAATTAAAAGATATAAAAATCAAACTCAATCTTTAAATCATATAACAGTAGCACTTGGTTATTACAATAAAAACGAAAAACAAAAACCCTTAAAATGATCGAGGTTTAGCGACAATAGTAGAATGTTTCAAGATATGCAAACTGAATTGCCCACCTTTCTCACTCGTATCAAGCTTAGACTGCCCTGGTGGCGGCAACAGCTCGAAGTTTTGCACCAAACGCCCAATCGTAATACCGAGGATCGGCAATGCAAGAATAATTCCAGGGCAACTCCTTCTCCCGACTCCGAACGGTAAGTACCTAAAGTCATTCCCGTTAGCCTCGACCTTCGCTTCCTCTTCCAAAAACCTCTCGGGCCTAAACTCGTCTGGTTTTTTCCATTGTTCAGGGTTGTTGGCTAGCCACCAGGCGTTGACCAAGATCTTGCTTTCAGCCGGGATGTCAAACCCACCTAACTTAGCATCATGGAGGTTCATGTGGGGGACTAGGAGCGGGATGGCCATACGGAGACGAAGTGTTTCTTTGACCACGGCTTGAAGGTAAGGGAGGTTTTGAACATCGGGCTCGGTGATCTGGACACCTGGTCCGAGCTTGGTGTCGAGCTCGTGCCTGAGCTTGGCTTGGATCTCCGGGTGGTTCACGAGCTCCGCGATTCCCCATTCAATTGACCATAGAGTTGTCTCGATTGCTATTTTACAAACAATATAATGAAGTAAATAACAAATACAAAAGAAATTCAAATTTGACTTTGTAACGTAAAATGATAAAATAGTCAAACATATTACAAGAATCAAATCCCAATTATTAAACTATATGAACTACAACACGGCATTAAATTCTAGATGTGTTAGGTCCATTGCCAGTTGTAGTAACAAATTCATAGCAATAAATCACATGAAATATTACGAAGACATTTATAATATTACAAAGACAGTCTTTATATGAAAAGGGCAAAAAGACATTTCTCTATTTTGGATATCAGTTTTGTTGCTATTGTACACACATAACACTTAAATAAGAGTATTTTTGTCATTTAAGTATTTAGTGAT
This sequence comes from Drosophyllum lusitanicum, assembly GCA_032274825.1. Lineage (NCBI taxonomy): Eukaryota > Viridiplantae > Streptophyta > Magnoliopsida > Caryophyllales > Drosophyllaceae > Drosophyllum > Drosophyllum lusitanicum. Next base: position 10,737 of record JAUEJL010113706.1, on the reverse strand, counting down.
TTAAGGGTGCGTTTGGTAGAGAGAAAAGAAATAGGGAGAAATGGAAATGGGGAAATGGAAATGGTGAGAAATGGAAATGGCACCTAAAATACAACGAACCCGTTTATGATCCTAAGGTTAAAAATAGCACCGCGTCTCAGTTTAAAGTAATAAGCATTAAAATGACTAAAATATTTATATTTAAAGTGATTGTGATTGTAAAAGCACGGGTTGGCGGATTCACCAGTGCAACTAGCATCATAGATCATGTCCCAAAATAATATGTTATATATGCGCTAATGCAATTAAAAAAAGTTAATGCATTGAAGAATATAAGTGTGACATTCAAAGGTAATGCGTTGAAACATAAATAAATAAATAAATAATAAATGCAAATAATAAATGAGAGTAATTAAAGAGGATCATAATTCATACCAGCAACATTGATGTTTTCAACAATGTAAAGAACATTGTCTTCGTTGATCTCTCCCTTATCCTTAGCTTCAAGAATGTGATCAATGGCGCATTTCAATTGGTGGTTGTCCATCTTCTTCGTGCTTCCAAGCTTCCTGTTTTCCCCCAAAACAAAAACACTAATTACCTAATTGAATCCAGATCTAATGACCATCCAATGTCAATTTGTAATCAAAATGACCCCAGATTCAATCAACAGATTGCTTTCGAATCGAATATGAAAATGCCCAAATCGGAGAAGTTATAAGAATTGAAGAAATACTTACTTCCTTTCATCAACGAAGTAGTCCTTGAAGAGCTGTATCCTTTTTTCCTTAACTTCCTTGCACAATTTCAAATAATTCCTCAAAAATGGCCGTAAAATGGGGATGAAATCACCATAGTTGTACTCGAAGCTCTGTGCCAATCGACTTCTCTCACCATTCAATGCCTTGAGTTTCAAGAACAACGGATCATCTTCACTTTCGAATCGTCTATCGAACATGATTCTGAACATATTATTATACATCATGAGCTGTAACCGTCTCCGGATCACAATACCTTCCGTCGCCGATGCCGGATTCTTCTTCACATCCTCAACAACAGCCGCCGCCTCAGCCTCCCACCCCTGTCTATACTGCTGCACGACTTTGTTGGTGAAGAACGGCACCGTCATGATCCGTCGCATCTTACGCCAGTGCTCGCCGTAAACTGTAAAGACCATATCCTGTCCTTTTCCGGTGAAGATATCGAACACGACGTTACGTGTTCTAGAACCGAACTCAACGCCCTGCGTGTGGAGTACATCTTTCGCGAGCTCAGGCGATGACACCACCACGAGGTTGCGCTGCCCCATACGGAGAAGGAAGATCTCGCCGAACTTTTTGGCGATATCGGTTAGGTTCCGGTGGTTGAGATCATCGCCGACTTGGAGCCAGTTGCCGAAAATGGGGACGGGAATGGGTCCGGGAGGAAGCTTAAACTTCTTGCCACGAAGCTTAGAGATGACTATTGCAACAATTATGGATGCAAACAAGGCTATGAGAGTTTTCTCTATAAGGAGAAGATCCATGGCGGAATGCGGTAGCCGCTAGCGGTGGCTAGTGGTGGTGTGCCTCAAGTAATTTTATAGTTTTATGCATCTGTCGGAGGGAGAACGGCAATTTTATAGAGGTAATGACGGAAGGAGTTAGGTGGACGGAAGGAGTTGGTCAGATGGCAGAAGGCTGACGCCGTCAGCCAAGTTTGACGGTAAACCATACAAAATTTTAAATTTTAGTCAAGAAGATATAAATTTATTAAGAGGTGATATCATATTATCATCGTATTTGTCTTTACAATCCTAAATATAAAAAACAAATGAGAATATTAGTAAAGAAAATTAATGAATTTTTCATGTTATCATATTATAAATATAAGAATAAAATAGAAACAAATAATAAGAAGATATATTATTTTTTAAATTTATTTGTAGAAAGCATGGTTTTCAAGTTCATATTAAGCCACAATCCCGTTGATATTCTTATAAAAGTAGATAATTAATAATTAATTAATTATATATATATTTTTATGAAACTTAATATTATTTTAAAATATTTCTAAAACTTTAAAACTTTCACATGTATCCAAATCGATATTTAAAACGAATTAAATAGATTTTAAAGTTAACTACATAAATAGTTTTTGTAGTTAGTCATGTAATTTCATTTGTAGTCCTTTGACTTTAAAAATAAATGAAAATAGTGACTGTGGTTGTCACTTTTCGCTTTTGGTCATTTACACTAACTTCAGTTACATTTGACCGTTAGTCGAAGGGTATTTTGATCAATTCCTTTTTATCCTTGTTACTAGACACCTATAACCTTTTTTTACCCTTTTGTTAAAATTAATAAGTAATTAACCTTTTGTTAAAATTAACTAATATGTCATTATTAAATAATAATGTTAAAGTAATACTTTTATACACATTAATTACTGATTATCTTTTAAAAAAATTATTTTTAATTTTAATTATGTTTTTGGTATTGTTCTTGGTGTTTTGATGTTCATCTTCATTCTTATGGTTCATGATATTAATGTTGTCATCTTCATCTGTTTTCACACACACACACGCACACTTAAATATGAAGGCTAAGAAAAACAAATATCACTCACGGCAATAAGAACACCCCGATCTAGTAAATACCTAAAAAACACTCAAATATGAAAACCGACAAGAATAGGTTAAACATCCGCCTAACAACACCAAGAGCACAAGGAGGAGAAAGAGAGAAAGGGAGGGGAAGATTTGCTTATATGAAAAAACGAAGACCGACACAAGGGGCGACGGTGGTTGTGACACCAGGGCGGTGACAATGGTGATAAATATTCTCGTCCTCCTTTTGTCTCTCATAAAGACTTCGCTAGTTGATGTCTCTGTTTTGTTTCCTATGATCGGCACAATAAGAGAGGTGTTACTCATCACCGACCACCGTTTAGCCATCTGCAGCTTCATTTTGGTCGTTGTTTTAACCCATGTGATAAAAATGGGAGTGGAAAAGGGAGATTGGAATAAAGGAAGGGAAGGGTGGTGTTAGCTTCCAGCGGAGAGGAATGGAGGGTGCTGTTGGTGCCGACAAAGGGAAGGGGAGGATGGTGGTGACTTGACGAGACTAAAGAGAGAATGAAAGATGGAGAAAAATGAAATGTGTTTGGTAAAAAATGGTTTGAGAGAGGGGGTGGAGAGGGTGTATTTGGTAAATTAAAAAAAAAGATTAAAAGGGGGTATGTAAAAAAAACATGTTTGGAAACCATTTTAATAGGTAAAGGTTGTTTGGTAACAAGGATAAAAAAATTAACAAATATCCTTCAACTGACGATCAAACTTAACTGAAATTACTATAAAGGATTAAAAGTGAAATAAAGTGACAACCACAATAACTAATTTCATAATTTTTATAGATAAACGACTAAAAATTAAATTTCGTAACAATAACAAGGAATATTTATGTGATTAACTCTAAAATTTTATATTCAAAACTAATTATACACCAACTTAATAATAGTTATATTCCTAAACTACCCTTTGAAAACCATTTAACTGGTACAGCAGATACAAACTACTTGGTCAACCGTGATCTTCAACTAGTTCTACCTCACCTGCTCGTATATCCCAATTGCTCAAATGCCTACAATAAACAGTAAATTTGATGGTTTCCAAAGAGTAGTTTAGGTATACAACTAGTATTAAGTTTTTAAATAATTGGTTTTGAATATAAAAATTAATTAATTTCTTTCAAACATTGATGTGGGCCTGTATCAGAATTTTGAAGGTTTAGAACAATATTGAGGTACCAAGAATATTAATAAACACTTAAACAGAGAGTCATTCAAACAACTAATAGTCCTCTTCTAAACTAAATAACTACCAACATAAATAATCTTTTAATATAAAAAAATCTAACAATAATAAAATCTATTAAACAATAATAGTAATTGATTTAGATAAAAAAAATTAATTATTAAATCCGAAATATCCGTTTTTGTGAAAACTGAAATCCAGTTTTGACTTTTTTATATCAAAATTAAATTCAATTTTAACATTAATTTGAATAAACTTTTTTTTAAAGAAATGAATCAACATTACTAGAGGGAATTTCATATATGCTCTTGTATAACTCTAAAATATTATATTTGTTCACCATAATTTATCAATATCATATTTACCCTTTATAACATATCAATTTATCATATTTAATCAAATTCTTAGTTTTATCATTTTAAAAACATTTTATAATCATTTAAAATTATCTTTAATTGTAAACAATAAAAAGTTAACCTTTTTAATTATAACCAAAAAAAGTTAAAAATTGGTTATTTGTAGGTGACTCTTTTTTCGGAAATCTTTCGTGAAGTTGTCTTTCTACCTACGGTTAATAGTATGATTGTCTACATCTTACCTTTCTTATATCATGTTTTGACGGGATTCGTTAATGTTGTTGTTGTTGAATTACTTGACCTTATCGCCTTTATTTATAACGATAATAATTCATGGTTTGTTCAAAAAATACAATCACATTTTTTTGTATTATGATACTAAATTTTTGCCGTCACGTCTGTCATCCCCCTTGTGTCGACGTTTCCACCGCTGGTCTGGGTGATGGTGTTGTCCCTCGTAATTTTTTAATTCCCATTTCTTTCACGTTTTATAATTATTTAATATATTTTTATTAATGTTTAATATTTATTATTTTTTAAAATTAACCTTGTATCACACAGGCATTTAATGTAGTATATATTAACTATCTTAGTCATTGATTATTTGATTTAGATATGAAATTTTATCAAATATGAACAACCTATTTTGGTAAAATTGAAATCATATCTCGATTTTTTTAGTCAAAATTGAATTCAAATTCGACTTTAATTTAAATCAAATTTAAAAAAGAGAATTACACATATGCCCTTTTTAAACCTTAAAATATTGATATGTCCACCATAATTTACAAATTTCATATCTATCCTTTATAACATTTCAAAATATCATATTTAAACAAAATTTTGGTTTTATCATTTTAAATTATGTTATAATAATTTTGAACTTTTTTTATAACCAATAAAGATTTAACCTTATTGCTCATAATTGTAACAATAATATTTGATGTTTTGTACACCAATGTCAATAATGACTCTTCATACCAGATACTACGTTTATGCCGTTCTGTCTACACTTCCCCTCACGTTGACATTTCCACCTTGGCTTGGTTATTGACGCCGTCTATCGTAATTTAAAAAAAACTCATTTCTTTTGCGTTTTGTATTTAATGTCTTTTTTATCAATGTTAATATTTATATTTTTTTTAACTAACCAGTGTATCATGCGGATATTTAATATATTTTAAAGAATATACAACTAATTTAGGAGGTGCTTGGTAGGGGGTTTTAGAGGTTAAGAAATGGGAATGATAATAATTAATATTGCTTGGTGTGGTGGAATATAATCAATCATTACTCATTAATGGGTAATGAACTGTTCCCTAGTAAATTGGGGGTAATGAATTCAGGGTAATGGATTCAAGTATGTACGTGTCCCCACCAATCATCACCACTATCACCGACCACCACCAATATCACTACCACCACTCTCTAACGCCACCACCAATTGACACCGCTGTCGCTCCCGCCACCGCCACCACCTGCTGCCGCAACTTCTACACCATCATAACTAGTCACACAACCACCACCAACACCAATATCACTACCACCAATCTCTGGCGCCACCACTGACCGCCGCCATCGTCGTCGTCGTCGCCACCACCGGACGCAACCACTACACCATTGTAACTCGTCACACAATCATCACCGCCACCACTACACTCTACCAACATCATAAACCACTGCTGCAGTCACCGCTACCACTACACTCTGCTACCATCATAGACTGTTGCAGCCGTCACCGAAGTCGCCACTTCCACCTCACGTTGTCACCTCTATCGACTACCAGAACCTCTTGTCGCAACCACCGTCGTCATTAACTACCACCCGTTGCCACTGATTGACATTAATCGATGTCTCAACCAACATGGTTGTCGCGGCCATCGACTATTAGCACTAACGGTTGTTGTCACCATTATCAACCACTAGCACAACTTACTATTGCCACTAACAACCATCATCACCACCATCACAACCGACTACTGCCACCGCCATCAACCTGTACAACACACAAACATACATATATATAAGTACACACACATATTTATGTAATGATTACCTATATTAACCAAGCAATATCAATTGTAATTATTATTAACCAAGTGCCCTAACCCCGGGTTGCCTTAACCAAACAATACTAAGGAATGCTCATTGCATTCCTTTGGTTCCTCTTACCTTTTGCCATTCCCATCACCTCTATTTAACTAAGCGCCCTCTTAGTATTTTGTCATGGGCAAACAACTTACGCTCCTACCACCATCTAATTTATTTGTTGCCACACTCATATATCTTTTTTTATGAACAGATACTTATATGACTAAATTACTATTTATTAAAGAAGTATAACTGCATCTAACTTAGTTGATGCAACAATTTACATCATTCTCTCTTTGTTAATTGAATGTGAGAGTTAACTCTTCAACACTGGCATATGCCATAAACATTGTCTTTCTCCTGATATCGCCTCAAAATTTAACGGATGTTTCAATATTAAGTTGATATCTAGACATACTAATTAGACATACCAATCATTTTTCCTTTTTGAAAGTTGCATCATTAATACATTTTTTTTTAATTTCTAATGTAATAAAAATAAATGAAAAAGACAATTTTGATACTAGAGTGTATTAATTTTTCTGTAAGCTTTTGAAAGCATCTACCGACTGGTCTCATAACTAACATGCATAAAGAAGGAAAATTATGTTAAATAGAGCTATATGACATGTATAAGAATTTGATCATTGGACATTCACTATAAATTAAATGTCTCCATCAACTAAACTACTATCATAAAGATTTATAATTTAGGATTCATAACTTGAGTTTTTTTTTTATTCTTTTAGAAAATTAAATACTTTGTTTAGCCTTATACTTATGAAGTCATTTATATATAAAAAATAAAAAAAATTCATGAACTACTTGAAAGTAACTTACATTTGGTCTAAAAAAACTTACATATGGTGTAATCTTGTTTTTAAGGATTTATCTTGTTTTTTATGTACTTTATCAATACAAGTTAATCCAAACATGGGAGATTATCAATTTTTATAACTTATTAAGCTAATCAAACACTAAAAAAATATCATACTACTTTATATTTTAAAAAACAATAAGCTAACAAGCAAACATGTATAAACATGAATTTTTTTTAACTAGACACCTTCTAAAAATCTATAATAAAAATATGATTTGGAAAATAGTTATAGTAAATGATTACTAAGGAGTCATTTATATGGAAACTTAAGAGTAAAGATCAAAGAACATTGTTTGAAAGAGTATAAATATGGACTATTTAAAGTCTAATATAGTGGTTAAAAAATTAGATGCATGTATCAAATCCACCTATAAAAACCAAATGCATTTACTATATTTATCACTCATTGTATATGTTTTTCAAAATAATAGAAATGTTATTGCAAATTAAATATGGGGTAATTTTATCAATTTTTTTATTTTTGCAAATGTGTTCCGTTTACTCCGCAAGAAGAGTGTTCTCTGCGGAACCTTACCCCTAAACTTAATACCATGTGCTTTGGAGTTTTTCACGTTCTATAAATACTTAAGAGATATGATTGTTAGTGAAATTTTACAATCTTAATATTACCAGTGCTTTATTTCCTTAAATTAAACAGTTTCAATTTGTTTATTTTACTTTTCATATCAAACTAAAAGAAAATCACTGATCGAATTAAATAGAGTCAGTTGGATTGTTATATACATTGTTAATGAACAATGCCATATTTGATTGCGTAGAATATAACCATTAGACGTTGAATGCTGAATCGTTCAGTATTCAACACGTTTGATTCTTGTCTTTGAATGAAAACTGTGATGAATGAGAATTATAAGTATCACCAAGTCATTTCATATTTAAACACATGTGGAACCATTAAACACACCAAATTTCTTTTACCCTAATGTCATATCCATTTTTACAAGTTGTCTTTTTAAATAACCGTACCTTGTTATACAGTAAATCTTTGTGAAGATTAAAATGGTAATTATTTATCATCCAGATTATTAATTTCAAAGTTCTTATCAAACAATCTATTACATTCAGAGCCAGTTTAAACATAGTCTTTTACTTGTTCAGACTACTAAATCATTTAGCTTTTAATCATATACCTAATCAAACAACCTAAACCTTATATAATTAAAAAAATCTTTAAATAAACAAAGTTATAATAAAATATAAAAAATTAAACAAAAAGAATTTTGTTAAAAATAACATCAATAATAAGTTAAATTATTTATAAAATAAAAATAGAACATGGATATGTGGTTGTGTGAATATGCGTGTACAAAACCATGTTGACATATAAAGTTAGGAAAGAAAAAAAAATTAAAAAAAATAAAAAGGGCGAGTTTGGTAGGTGGAAAGGGGAAGAGTTGGATCGGGGGTAGGTGGGACGGCGCCCATCGGTTCACGAGTGGTTTAAGTTTCTTCTTCGTTTTGGGTGTGACATACACCATACCCCTCAATCGTGACCCCAATTTTTTTATTCCCAAATTGCATTCACCCTTTTCAAACACTTCATACATAAAACAATTTTGTAATTCTCAATTCATATATACATATTCTTTTATAAATATATTCATAGTTATAGGTGCTGCGAGTGCTTAGTGATTGGTTAGTTATATCAATGTAACAGCTAATTATGATAGTAGGTGTCTATCACTGCGGATACTCTAACGATACAACCTGTTTGTTAACAAACTTGAAGTGTATTAGAATATTCATCCACATATAATTAGTTTTGAATCTAGATTGATCTTCTCTATTTAACTTAATCGAAATAGATTATGTCTCTTAATTATAATCCAATTTTTTTCTTGATATATTTGTGATTTTCTCATATTATTTAAATTGAGTTGACTATTTTGTTTTTTTATCGAAGTTCAACAAAATTACTGCTCAAAGTATGATTATTAAAATACAAGCATGCAATCGCTAAGATTCCTATAATATGTTTTAATACGTAACTAAATAATATAAAAATCATAGTAGACATTACTTATTTATTTATTGTTTATTAGTATTAAAATTTTTAATGTGGTATTATAAGTTATAACTATATTATGGTCCTAAATTAGGGAAATAGAAAAAAAAAGGTCAACTGGCGATTTAGTGGCGAAGAAATGGTAGAGCTCTTAAACGGCCGTTAGTTGATCGTTAATTCGACAAATGGAACTGAATATGTCCACGTGTTTGAGATGTCACGTGTAGGGGTGTAAACGAGTCGAATCAAGCTCGAGCTCGACTCGAAATTTTATGTTAAGCTCAAGCTCGGCTCGATAGCTCGACGAGCTTTCATACTTGAAGCTCGAGCTCGGCTCGAAAAGCTCGAAATAATATAAAAAAATTAAATTCAAAAACCAAATTATTCAAAATATAGATAAAATATGAAATTAATGATTTTTTAGTAACTACTTATAATAAATAGTATGTATATAAAGTAGATTTGTTTCAATAAGTAATCTTTTTTAATATGTTTTAATATTAGCCCATCATATATACATATTACATATATAAATATACATATATTATACAAGGCTCGAAAAGCTCGATAAAGACTCGAGCCGAGCTCTTAGAAGCTCGAACTCGACTCGTTAAATAATTCGAGCTCGTTTTTGGGCTCAAACTCGAACTCAAGCTCGATAAAGTTCGACTCGAACGAGCCGAGCTCGAGTTCGAGCTCGAGTTACTCGTTAAAAGCTCGACTCGTTTACACCCCTAATCTCCGGCAATACCTCTGCTTAGGAAACAAACAGCAAATCTGTTTAGGCGAATCGTGTTACATATGAGCCTCAGCCACTCTTCGGGTTTTCCTTTGATGAGTTTCAGAATTCAAAACTTATATTTCGGGAATTCATCTACTGGACTTTTCAGGAATTCGTTTTTCTTGTTCCTAAACCTTTTCGTTTCCTCAACCTGATTTCAGAAACTCGTTCCTAAACTCCTTTCGGTTTTAGTTTTTTAGAACTCCAGATTTAGGAATGAGTTTCCTGAACTGTTTTTCAGAACCCGTTTTTCATGAACGATTTGCTGAAACTATTTTACTAACACGTTGATTTTTTTCTATAACGCCCCAATTTTTTTTAAATTTCATAACAAGTATAAGTAAATGTAAAATGCATTCATCTGTAACAACCAACAAAATCTCGACGAGGTCCCGCACCCGAAACTACACGTCGTCAAGTACATTCAAGTAATTAATTACAAATATAGTTTGATAAAGTGTTTGAAATAGTTAAACAACGGAAATGATTGATAGATGATGAGCCGTCCTCACGCTGCTGGAGCTTTCCCAGGTCCTGAAAAGAGTAAATTAACAACAGTAAGCATAAAGCTTAGCGAGTACTCTAACTTACACACAACACTAGGTATGTACATGTCATAATTCATATAATAATCCATGACCACATATCATTTCACATACTACCGACGATTTCACACTTTGGGTCACAGTTGACTATCCAAGCCATACCAAGGATTTCACATTATGTCTGACTGTGTCCGAGTTACGTTTTCAACATAATATAATGCAACCCTTCACTTCACATATTAACATCACAGTTACACTTTCACATAAATATAACATACACATTTCA